>JABSTQ010008785.1:0-73417 GCA_013358835.2 Ixodes persulcatus
GCGGGAAGAGTTCACTTGAAAAAAAAAAAAAGGGTGGGTAAGGATGAGAGGGAGGGGGGAAGGGGGGGGGGGACGTTTTAGTTCCGCTTTTGCAGTGCGCTTTTGTAGAGGAGGGAAGCTCGACGAAGTCTTCGCTTTTGTTATCTTGAAAAGCGCGCAAACAACGTAAAAAAAAAAAAAAACTGTTTTTGTTTATTTGCTCTTACTAATATTTGGCCGTGATATTATGATGTTCAATTTTGTTCTGCTAGCTCCCGTTTTGGGTCGTCTCTACCTATCGAGGAAGGCACCTACGCGTACTAAAACTCCCTAATACTAGAACGACACAACCACACACGGATGCACATTTATATATTTAACCTTTGATAGATTCTTAAAACAGTCGGTAGTGTAACGCGCGACAACACAACGCTCGGAGTTGGTTAAAACGCAATCTCATAAGGGTATGCCGGCGGCGCTGCCGATTTTAGCCGTCCCAGTATTGCCTCATTTGGCGACGGTGGCGCTGTTGACCAACCGACGGTGGCGCTCTCTAGAACACTGCCCAGAGCCTATGGTCTCGAAAAGTTACTTATTCATCTTCGTTTGAAGTGCAACGAAAAACAAAGAATAACAAGTAACTTTTATAGCCCAAAGGAAGCTCCTGAAAAAGCGCAAGCAGACGTGAGAGACCTGTGCGCCGGTCAGATAGCGGCGGCGGCGCCCCGAAGCAGGAGAACTTGTGCGGCGGCGGCGACGGCGGCGTGGAGAAACGCGTTGAAGCGGCGTTCGCACTACGATCAGCGTGCGGTGGCGGGGTACTTTGCGGCGCCGCCGATGGAGCGCGGTATCGTGCGGGCCTACCACGTGACCAGCGGCGGCTCCCGGGGGCGCCAACTACAAATTCGTTTTGCGCCGTCAATATAGCTCTAAACTTTTTCTTTCTTCGCTGTAAATTTATTTTATAAAATTCTTTTTTCATCTAGACTGTTTAAAAAAAATGTTTTTTTTCCTTTGCATGTGTTCTTTAATTATCACCATGATTACCTATCATGATTAACAATCACCAGCTCGCCTGCACACTAACTGTCTTTTCATTGCTTTGATAGGCATAGCGTGACGAATGACGCATTGTTCAAAAAGAAACTCTACTCCCGTCAGTGAAAACTAAGCGGGAGGGCATTTCGCAAGATCCCACAGCGTAAAAACAAGGCGCTAACCACGGCTTTTGCTAGCGAAGTCCGTACTCAACGTCGAGAGGAGTCAGCAGCAAACCAAGCAAGCGGAACGACCGGCAGAGCTATACTTCGTTTCAGCTTCGGTCCGAGCGCGGCCGATCTTATGAGCCAAAGGGCCAATCAAAGAGCGCAACGTCATGGCGTGCTCTCTGTGCTTGATAGGACTAGACTGCGGAGGAGCGCGCACAGAGAGACGGCGAATACCGGCTGGTCCTATCAACTGCAGAGCGCACGCCATGACGTTGTGCCTCTTTCGCTCTTTGATTGGCCCTTCTGCTCATAACATCGGCCGCGCTCGGACCGAAGCTGAAACGAAGTATAGCAGACGACAACCGGTGTTTTACGGCGCCAATGGGAAATTCTACAATTGAAGTGGTCTAATAATGGTAATAATAATAATAATAATCATAATAATAATAATAATAATATTTATTCAACTCTGAAAGAGTTGCGACACCACACAAGGCGAGGAGCCCATACCAGGAGGTCTGCGGTTTCGCAGTTACATGAGCGACAAAGGAAAATACAAAAAGAAAAAAAAAAAGAAAAACAATAACAACAACAAATAAAGAACAAAACTAGGATGCGTGCCGCTTAGGACCGCAAGTGCGCTATTGCCCCCCCTGGAGATGGGTTTTATATATTCTCTCTCCTTCAGGTATGAATACTTCTTCAAGCGGACAACAATCTTGTCGGCGTTGACGGAGGGAGTCATTGCAGACCCGATAGACCTTCCAAACCTTCGATCCTTCAACGTGAAGAAATACAAGGGCGGCTGTCCGTGCAAACTAGGCTCTTCTTTTTCTTTGACGGTTTATTTTTTTTAATTTGTTTATGAATAAGGTAAGTCCAAACTATACTCCGTCTCACTCTACGATGGACTAGGGCCCCGAAGGCTGGCGGCCAGAGACCTAAATCAGAATAGCTTGCATTCGTATCGCGAAAAAGTACGCGAGAGGAATTCCGATACGGAGACTTCAAAGAGCACTAATCTAACGCATATGGTTCTTTGTTATGATAGCGCGCTATTTTATATTAGTGAAATAAGGGCGCATGGTATTTAGTTTCATGAACCATTTGCCATATTTCGTAAACATATCAACTCTTCCTTGTCGTCGTCTGTCATTACCTCAGTCTCGGGTTTTTCACTAAAATGTTTAAGCTCACTTGCACCCTTACATTTCATAGAGTTATTACACTACACGCGAGAGGCTCAGCTGGCGCTAGTGTCTAGGGACTTCCGGTTGCAAATTGAAGCAGACAGCATGCAGTCTACTTTTCCAGTCTTCCTGTGTATTCCTATGGGAAAAAGCGCGTGAATTTTGTCTCTTCGCCGGGAAATAACATGGATAACTTTTGTGATTTCGGTTGTAGCGGATAGTATGTACCTTTATTAATATTGTGGATGTGTAATTGCTTGAGTTGCAGCATTTTTTCTTTACCACTGAACGATGTTAAACTTCGCTATATTTCAGGCCCAAACCTCTGTTCCATGGCAGGTATATAGAAACGAGCGACGATTCTAAGCAAAATAACGATCGAAAGGAATGTAGAGTGTGTTCAAAGTTCGCCAGAATTCCGCTGGTGCTTATATATTGCTAATATACCCGTTCTGTCACTATATAAAAAATGACCCCGTCGTGCATCTTTACGAGTGGTTAAAAAAACCCTCGAAACGTAAAGGATAAAGTATGTGAACTACTAAAGGTGTGTTTTCTTATTATTTCCTTTGTCGGGCAGTTTTTATCGGGCACCTGTTCCCTGGCTTCTCCCTATTTGCAAAGATTTGGAGCGTGCGGGTGATGATTTGAACCCAGAACAATTAATTCGCACATATTCATGAGCAGAAAGAATAAAGCAGTACTTATTTAGTGATCGTCGGGCATCGGACTATATTACGTGACTTTCAATTTATTTTGATCGTCTGCAAGCACAAGGAGTTACTTATCCAGTGTTGCTTCGTAGTTCCTGTCGTCTCTCTTGGTTTTCCACATGTCCTTCGTTCGTTTGGCACGTATATCACCCATGCTGCAAAGCTTCGACGCCGTGTTCGCGCTAACAGTGTCCGACGGTGCACATAAATGCATGTACGAAGCGGTTTTAGTACCGTTTTTCATGTCAAGATTTTAAAATAAAAACTGCCGTAACTGACCAATTATTTCGTCTGCGTGACTGGGAAATGTTCCAAAGTGCCTAGTACGTACGAATTATTCGTAATATTTGCTGTTATAATCGAGCTCGGAGAGAAAATGCACTCGCTTTTTCCCATAGAAATGCATTACCGGAAGTCAATTTCCGACTGCTTGCTGTCTGCTTCAATTTGCAACAGCACACTAGCGCCAGTTGAACCTCTAGCGTACATTATAATAACTCTATGTTACATTCAGCTCATATCAACTGTTTGGAGTAGTTGGACGGCGCGGAGACAACACTGACAAAATTCGTTTCGCCTGAGCCATAACAATCCAATCCAATCCAATTTTTGTGCACGCAAATCAAGGACTTGACGCAAATGCACGCGGTAATGCGCCCCCATGTCGAACACTATCCGACTCATCTTCATTTGGCCACTGGTTCTGATCCCGAGTTCTCCTCGCTTGGTTGCTTCCAAACGGTATTTAACCCCTTCAGTAGTCTTCAGCAGTAGCAACAGTAGCAAGCAGACGGAGACGCCGCGAGGGCTCGATAAGCAGACGAAAAACTCGCTTCCGCATGACGCGTCTTGGCGCACTGATACATACCATGGAGCAAATATACCACGTGGTTTCTAACAGGCTAGTGATTGGACCCGGCGGCCTGTAGCATTGGGCTTTAGTCCATCGCTGACCTGCGAAAGTTCGAGGTCGTCCAGGTTCAAGTTTTTCTAACTTTTAACGCGAAGTTCGACGACCGTTCTAAAATTCGACTTTTGTGCACAGATGCGAAGATTTAAAGGGGTACTCCGCCGTTTTCTTCATAGTCTCCGATTTGCCTAAAAACTTGCTGAAAACACCAACAAACATCGCTGAACAAGTGACCCAAATATTTGGAGAAAATAATTTTTTTTCGCGAAGTTACAAAATTTACAATTTTGGTCCTCATCGTGTTTTTCAAAGTGAAAAGCTCTACTGGCAACATTGAAAAAGTGACGTCATGGGTAGGCAGGGGTTCACTCTTTGGGCTGTAGACTTTGTTCCCAACTGATTACAAACAGTTTTATGGTGTCAAATGAATGCATTGGAAAGTCGCTCCAGCTCCCGCGCAGCAGCACGATACAAATGCTCGGCATAGTTCATTTTTAGACTGCCCGCTCGAACCGCAAGCCAGCCCACCCATGACGTCACGGCAATGAAAAGCGCGGGTATATTCGAATCTTCGTTTTGGCGTCATTTTCATTTGCCAATTTCACAATAACTATTCTGAATTTCGCGATACTAAATAGCATACCGGAAAGAGTAAAGGACGGCGATTTCGAAAATATAGTTAGTTAGGGTTGCTCAAAAAATCGCCGGAGTTCTCCTTTAAAACTAGGGGTGTCACAAACTTTTGTCGAACTTCGATTTTGACGTCGAACCTCAAGGTTCGACTGGTTCGCCTACCCTTCGACCTTTCCCTGAAGTTCGCAGAAGTTCAACTTATGGACAGTGTTGCCCGGCTTCTACACAAATATTTCGAATTTTAAGAAACAATTGATTTAGAAAAAAAGTTTATTTTTTATTTTATAAAATGGTTACCAATGTTTATACCATATTGAAGCAAAAATATGCGCTTTTAATGCTTTCGTTAGTAATGCGAAACAGTGATGCCAATACACTCAACAAATATTGCACTTTTCCTCCGCCAGGTGGAGTCAAATGGACTTTTTTCTTTTTTCCACTTTGTGCATGCGCACAAAAGTTTAACTTCAGTGCAAGCCTTTGTTGAACATCACGTTGAAAGGTCGAAAAAGTCGAATTTGGTCGAACGCGAACCTGGGCAGGTTCGCGACATCCCTATTTAAATCTTTGAAACCAAACTGACTTCACCTAAATGTTCCAGGCTAGGTGGCGCAAGCTACCGCCCGTCATCGAAAGGTAATGTATAGTCTACCTACAGTGGCGAAAATAGCTTCGAAGTCATTAGATAGCCTTGGCGCAGCAAAAGACGCGCCACTGAAACCCCGTTCGACGGCCGCGTAGCTTTCAAAATGGCTTGCTCGTAACAATGCACTTTAGGCTTGATTGAGGCAACTGTCCCGCAGGTTCGGGGTTGCTGGAGAGTTGTTTCATAGATCCTCGCACTGCAACACGAATTGCTGGGTTCAGATCCGTATCGAAATGGGCTAACAACTGGGAGCAACTTCACTTTTGAAGCGGCATCAGTGAATCGGGAACGCGTTAGTTTCACATGGTACTGCTGGGGTGATAACTTGGGCGGCGGAGAATAGCTCACCCTAGAAAAGCTCACCGCAAAACTGTCCCGCCTTTGAGCGGATGCAAAGAAAAACTCGCCGATTTCTTTTTTTTTTTTTTTATAGCTTAGCGGATTGGGTGTCACTCGTGGCAATTGAACACAATTAAAATTCGTCATCATTAAAAATAATTGTCCTAGTTTTTGTAATATTATTGGAGTTCATTGGGCGTAGTTACTAATTCCTCGGAAATTAGTAATCTCTCATTTTGTATATTAATGACGCCGCAAGTATAAAATCAGAACATCGGACACCCATAAAAAAAGACAGCAATTTATTGACAGTGCGCCGTCGGTAGCTGTTTGTTTTTTGCGAGCTAATTTGAATAGCGGTTTGTGAGCCGTTTCAGCTCTGAAGATTGTGTGGTACATGATAGATGAGTAGGTCTTTGTTTGCAAGCTCGCGATATAGGAGTGTGTTATCTCCTTGTAATTGTCACAATGCGAAGTACTGTTTATTTTTCAGTTCTCATAGAAACCACAAATGGTGAAAGAACTGGGTAAAAACATCAGGCACATTTAATTCTCTTAGTGATGGACCCTTGATCGAAAGCGCTGGTGTGGTCTCAGCTCCCTGAAATGCATGCTGGCATGATGTTGATATGCGTCAAGTCGTCACTGTGACTTGTTATTACGTGATTCGGCTCCACAGTGTTTTCGCTCTTCTCAGATATTGCAAGGCCTCAAATGTGTAGGCGTCCGTGTTCTCGAGGACCTTTAGCATCGATCGAAGCTGCGCATGCGCACCGCTCCCTTCCGAAATGCCACAGACAGTTGTTTCCGGAAATAGTAGTCTCGTCACCTGTTCGCCAACGTAATGCAACGCAGTCGCGTGCTCAGTCGGAGAGGACCGCTAGACCCGCAAATGAATTCGCGACTCGAGTGACCTATAGGGGGCGCCACCACCAAACAAACATGGCGGCTGGATCCAGGTCGCGTCGACTCGGCCGGACCGCCTGAACGGGTGGCGCATGCAATTTAACAGATTTTCTTTTGTATAATGCCCAATTTTATAGGTATTTGAACTGCGACGGTTAAAGGACACATGCAAAGAAAAAAAATTTTTTTTTAAACAGTCGATTTGGGAAAAGGAAGTCATAAAACGAATTTACAACGAAAAATCTAAATTTTCAGAGCTATATTCACGGCGCTATACGAATTTGCAGTTGGCGCCCGCGGGCGCCGCGGAAAAGTGGCCATATTTATCACGTGACTGGCCCTTATTTGTCACGTGGTACTTGCAATCTTTCGGAAGCGTCCTATGGTCTCGAAAAGTTACTTATTCATCTTCGTTTAAAGTGCAACAAAAAACAAAGAATAACAAGTAACTTTTAGAGCCCAAAGAAAGCTCCTGAAAAAGTGCAAGCAGACGTGAGCGACCTGTGCGCCAGTCAGATAACGGCGGCGGCGCCCCGAAGCAGGCGAACTTGTGCGGCGCCGCCGATGGAGCGCGGTGGCGCGCGGGCCTACCACGTGACCAGCGGCGGCTCCTGCGGGCGCCAACTACAAATTCGTTTTGCGCCGTAAATATAGCTCTAAAATTTTTCTTTCTTCGCTGTAAATTTATTTTATAACATTCTTTTTTCATCTAGACTGTTTTAAAAAAATGTTTTTTTCCTTTGCATGGGTCCTTTGTGCAGCCGGTGCGCACAAACACGCAGAGCACAATTTTGTTTTCCCGGAGTTGTTTGTTCTTTTCATGTCAAACTTTTGTTTCGGAGATTTCGTTCAAAACCGAAACTATGGGCCTTGGAGAGACGGTAATCGACTCTATTCTGTTTTGACCAGCTAAGGAAAGCGGCGATGACTACAGAATTGTTCCACCGAAAGTAATTTTCAGCTAACTCGCATGCTTCGACCATGCGACTTATCTGTCTGCGAAACCGAGCTTTTGTGCGTATCCGCATTTAAGGAACAGCTCCAGTCGTCTGCTCAGTCAACAACACAAGTTGCAGGAAAATTACGAAAACTAAACAAGTGCTTCTTGAGCCCAGGAGCATGTTAACCCGCTGGCGCCCCACTAAGCAGCTGATACTCGTATTTCAATTCAGGTTTTAGTAGCAATCGAGAAGTCATTTTGATGAATATGCGGATTATGTAATAAATTACATACTATGTCCCACTAAAGCGATATTAGCATATTCTTCGGGTTAAAATATGAAATTAGTTTGCTAGCTATTAAGTGAACTGCTGAATAAAAGTATATTTGACGGACAGAGAGATACTATCGTAATATCCCGAGTCATCGCCCATCCCCGAGTCATCGCCCACCCCAATTTTTGGGCCAATATAGATTTCTAAAAAACACCGAGTCATCGCCCACCCCTTCAAATACCCCAACGCGGACTCCGCGATCTGCAAACACTCATCCTACCCAAATGACGCGGCCGCGGACCTTACAGTTGGAGGACGTCCGTGACAAAGTAAAACGGAGAGAAAGGCCCTCTCTTTGCTTACGCATTTTTCGCGTGAGCGACTCCGAAGTGGTAGTGTATCCGTGCGAAAAGAAAACAATGAAGATAACAAAATAAAAGTTTGTTTTGCTTACGAAAATGTCGATCCGACAAAAAAAAAAAAAAAAAAGAATCGGAAAGATAACACAAGCATTAACCCAGTCAGGAATCGCGAGGTAAGCGTACGCCCCATATTTTGGGATGTAACCGCGGAGTGTAAGGTCGAAGTCTGTCTCCGCCGAAGTAAGGTCGCTGCAAACCCGCTCCTTCTCCCCGCACGTCGCGACCGCGGTTGTGCAATGTTTTAGACAAAGCCAACAGGTAAATAAAGCTTTTCTGGAACGCCCTACACAGACGTTAGTAGAGCGTCCCAAACCCCCATTGATAGCACGCCGTGCACGGACGCACGCATGTACGCAAAAAACAAGGAAGTTGCGCAAGAGCTTGTGATTGACAAGGCGCCCGACTTGGCCCGACGCCAAAGTATTTGCCACGCGATCGCCGGCTTTTCCGCTTTCCCAGCATTGCTCTTCGTCGCTTCTTTGGTCCGCTCGCTCGCTCGCTCGTTGCGCCTGGTTGGTTTTTCTATTTTCTTGCAGAATTTTCTTTCTTTTCTTCTCTTTTTTTTACTAACTAGGAGAACATAGTGGTGACGTGTTTTCACGGAACAAACGTTCGTGCTCTATGCAGATCGGTGGTGTTCCTAGCGTGTATGCAAGCAACGGACTTCGCGGTAGTAAAACATTCTTTCGTGAGCATTTTTTCTATAAAACAATAAAACTAAATCGAGTTTTGAGTTTAACGTATCTGTTGCGTAGCAGCGCTAGATACGGAGAGAAAACTGGGTGGCTTTCTCCGCTTTTATTAACTTTTTGTGCTCACCCACCGAGACATGGCCCACCCCACTTTTTCTATGAATTTCAGGCGGCAGGGGGGTGGGCGATGACTCGGGATATTACGGTAGTTAAACTCAGCCAAATGGTTCTAGCCGGTAGCACGGAGACAAATGCGGACAAACTGAAGAGAGTCTTCATCGGAGAGTCACGCAGAACCTCTCTGCATTGAACTTGACTTTGAATCCTGAACGGAGAAAATTTGTATTCTTTGTGGCCGGTCAACCTGAGCAATGTAGGCGTATGTTGCTGCTGGCTTCGACGGGGGTATAATATAAATATTGGAGGCGCGATAGATTATAATGAAGTGACAGCTTCTAACTTTGCGAGACGCGTCCCCCACCTTTTGAAAGCAGACAATTTCCCTCATTAATCGTATGCAGCAAGCAGGTTTTCCGGAATCAAGTAATTGCGAAATTAGCCCAACTCCTTCGGTGTGGTCCAGAGGCTTTTTCGGCGAAAAGCAGCCAAGTTGAATAGCCAACGCACCGACCGGCGTGGGTGGCTCATACTTGAAGCTAATCGAACACAACCAAACTCAAGAAAAGCAGCTATCGAACCTTCCCTTCACTTGACTGTAACATTAAGGCTCGTTCACACACGTCGGTTGCATGCGACTGCGTCCGTTGAGACCGGAACGACCGCTCTGCGCCGCGCGTACACACACCTGCAACCAGTGCAACAAGCGCAGCGGGTCGTCAGCACGGCGACCGCTACGCCGCCGTCAGCTGTTTCAGCGGTGCCTCTAAAAAGGGGACGCACTGCCACTCAATGCCGTAACAGAATATAGACAGACAGTTTTCTATACCCTAAAGCTTTAGTATTATTATTATTTTTTTCTTGATAGGCTTGCAGGGTAGAGTGGATGAAAAAAAAAAAGAAAAAGATGCAGTACGCCGCCTTGAACGATCAAGACTCTAATACACGACTTTGCGAATAGTATGAATCTCGCCACACGCCTTTTTTACGATTATAATAGACGAGGTAATCTTAGCAGCGATATAGCAACGTAAAAATATGATTTTGTGATCAAGACGTTGCGAGCGTTCAGGATTGCTAACACTAATCACTTTTCTCGGGTGATGAAAATGTGTGAAAATTCGCATCCTTTATACGGTATGCGCCAGAAATACCTTGAACTTGAGCACACGCAGTAAATGCGCCAAATAAGAAATCCGTGCAAAGTGAGCTACCATGCTGGTAGCTCACTTTGCACGCACGAAAGCACTTGCCAAGGCCTAGCGTGCCGCCAATTACCTGGATGTGTGCAGTTTTACAGTACCTTTTCAACAAACACCTAGTTTTTTCGACATGTGAACTCGTAATAACACGGAAAGCTTAGGATGATCACATTCAGCGAGGATGTGTACAATTTTTTTGCCGTCGGTGCGACTAGTACGCTACGAGCAGAATTCATTTATATGTGGCGGTGAGGATGCAACCCATGTATAGCTTTCAAATTCTATTTCAAGATAATCGTCCAGCTTCTGAGCACACACTTATGGGAGATGTCAAAATATATATATATTTTTTTTTTAATTTTTTTTACGTTTTCGCGAAGCGACATTTCAGATGCTGAAGCAATGTTTTTGATAAGACGTTGAAATAGAGACTGCGTTCACATTCCTGCTGAACTGCACATGGCGTGTACAGAGGGTTAACACGCAATCGTCGATTTGTCTCACTTTTGCTCGTGTCGCTATTTTTGTTTTCGTCGTAGCTACTAATGCGCTGAAAAAGTGCCCAATATGATTCATTATTCGAGCAATTTGTTGGTATGGATGTTGTAATGTAATGGTGCGAGTGATTCACAAAGAAAAACGTATGTTTTGCTGTAATTTGCATTATCAAACATTGCAGCACGTCGTGCCTACAACAGGGAGCTGTGCCTGCTTCATGAAGACCTTCCACAGTGCGCTGTGACCTGGGCAGTTACCATGCACCTGGACATGGCTTTCATCACCTGGATTAGGTAACTTTTATTTATTTATTTATTTATTTATTTATTTTTGCTTAATGTGCCCACAAACAGCTCGAGGCCTTACTAGTGCGCACATATTACAAATATTAAAAGAACAGATACAGACAAACAAACAAGCAAGACGTGATTTAAAAAAGATAAAAGGAAATAAATAAAACTACGGAGAACAATGGAGAACAACAGAGCACAGATGTTTGTCAAGTGGCTAACAATGCTCTTCTAAAATTTAAAAGGGGTGAAAACAATTCTAAATCACTCCTATCGCGATTATAAAGGAGCTGAAGGCGTGTCATTGGGGACTGGACACAAACTTTCTGCGGGTAGAAAAGAAATGAAAATCTGGTACGCTTTTGAGGAACACTGAAAGAAATCGCACTTAAAAGTAAAGGTGCGTCAATTGTAGCGTTCACTATCTTATACAAAAAAGTCATGTCTCGCGCTAATCTTCTTTTGTGCAAGGGTACCAGGTCAAGCAGATTAAGTAAGTATTCATACTCAAAATAGATGCGCCTCCCAACCCATCGATCGTAAACAATACGCACGAGACGACGCTGCACTTTTTCTAAAATACATGATTGAGTCGATCCAATGGTGTTCCATATGACTGAGCAGAACTCAAGTTTGGACAAAACAAGGGCGCGAAATAGATGAATCATGCTAGCGTAAGTACTAAAATTCCGCGTCATTCGGGAAATAACGCCCAGGACCTGATAAGGATCATTCACAACTTTTGAAACATGCTCAGTAAACGAAAGGCGGGAATCAAACAGCACTCCCAGGTCACGAATAGTATCGGACCTCGCGATAGCTGAACTTAACATGGTATACGGATATTCAATGCAGCTTGTCTTGCGGGTAAAGGAAACAACCTTGGTCTTACTGGGGTTAAGTACTAAATTATTTTTTATGCACCAGTTTTGAACTGCCTGAACATCGTCTTGCATCATTAGACAGTCAGTAGTTGAATGAATTTCGCGATAAATCTTGACATCGTCTGCAAACTGCAGCACGTTTGAATGCTGTACACTGAACGTTTGAATGCTGTACAATCATTCACAAAAATATTGAATAACAACGGCCCCAGATTGGACCCTTGAGGCACTCCAGTATTTAAAACATATGAGGCAGAAAAACACCCTTCATACAGCACTCTGTTAGGTCTTCCGTCAAGATAACTAGACAACCAACTGCAAAACGAGCCAGTCATGCCCAACGTTGAACATTTGGCGAGTAACAGCTTATGATCTACGAGATCAAAAGCTTTAGAGCAATCGAAATAAATAACATCAACTTGTCCACGGGACGTGACCTTAGGTAGAGTGTGTTCCAAAAATGATACAAGGTTTGTTTCCACTGAACGCCCTTGACAAAAACCATGTTGGTTGAGACAAAGAGACGATTTAAAATGAAAATAAATATGCTTATACATTGCCTTTTCAAATACCTTAGAAAAAGTGCAAAGAAGAGAAATTGGTCTATAGTTATTAACGCAGTCAGTGCGACCAGATTTATGTATAGGAACAACCACTGCATTCTTCCATCCTTGAGGAAATACATTGGCCTCTAAGGACATGTTAAAAACATGTAGCAACACAGGGGCAAAAATATCCCTGCATCCCTTTACAATGAAAGCAGGAATTCCGTCCTCACCGCATGACTTTTTTGGAGCGAGCTCATTTATTGCGGAAAGCACATCTTCAAGTCTAAGATTCGGAACTGCCAAGCTGCGGGTAGATTCAAGAGGAGCATCGGTCATAACAGTGCACGGAGTAATCAAGTTACCGACAGAAGAGAAGCCAGGCAGCAGGTATTAGTTAGTGGGCCTAGCCAGGAATTCATTTCGAGACAAGTGTCATGTCCGAGCTGTATGAGAGCGTGCCTAGCTACGCTTTAGGTGGTTATTGTTGTCCCCCGCTGTGAGCGTTCCTTCTTTTCAGAATTATACGTTGTGAAATTTGGACGGTGCCTTATGGAGATCTTTTTGTACGAAATGCGGCGTTTTCCCGAGTTTCTCTAAGATATTGAGGTGGGCTAGTTGGATATGCATGATATAAAAATTAAATAGCGCAAAAATTAGACAAAGGACAAGAGGACAGAACACGTAGACAAGGACAAGCGCTTGTCCTTGTCTACGTGTTCTGTCCCTTGTCCTTTGTCTAATTTTTGCTCTATTTAATTTTTATAAACCCGAGTTTCTCCTTTTTCATTTATCGGTTTTTCAAAACTCTGGCCTCAATTTCGTAGTAGTTCCAGTTTTCACCAGCTCGGTGCAAACAGAACTAATCGGACACAGACATTCCTAAATTCGTAGCAAGAACGGGTAAAAAAGGAGTCGCCTGTACCTATACAGGGCGTCTGGCGACCGGGAATTGTCAGGGAAATTTTAATTACCGGTAAAGATCAGGGATATCAAGAAGCAAGCCCAGTCAGGGAAAATGAACCGGAAGTGCCATCGAGTGCTCCGAGCAAAGACTTGAGGACAGAAAAATAGGTAATCATGCAATTCCGGTTAGAGCGGAGCACGGGCTCTGCTTACTCGATGTAGAGTGTGCTACCCGATGCAAAGGGAGCAGCCCACAAATCCAGTCCGAGCATTGGATTGAATTGGATTGAGGGCGCAACACAAGGCTAGATCCAGTTAGAGCTGCTAGATTTAGTAACAAATGGGAAAGCCGCAGACCCCAATCCAATTCAAGCTTTAAGACGAAAGCATCCGAAAGTGTGCATCTGGCGGCCATGCTGCCATTTGGTTATTGACGTGTGTGGTTGAGCGTCGTGTTTTCATTGTGTTTCCGGAAGTGGCCTCTTCACTGACGATGTCGGCGGCAAGAAAGTGCTCGTTTAATCCGGACTGGAGGAACCCGAATATTTCGGAAGGTGCAAGTTCGATTAAGCCCGTGAAAAATGATGCTCACAGTGCTCAATGCCTTGTGTTATAATGGTCTTGTATATTTAACCGCCTCTACAGTGTTCAGGAAATTTCACCTGAAATTGTAAGAGAAAACCTGGAAAAGTCAGGGAATTGAAAAATAATAATTTGCTAGACACCCTGCTATAGTTGGTGCCAGGTAAAGAGTGCAGGGAAAGCTCCTCCCCCAAAGCCGTCCACTCTTCTCACATTAACAGAGCAAGCGCTGGAGAGGAGGCGCATCCCTCCTCATTCCTCTCCGGTGCTCAGTGCGCTAAAGTAGAAAGAGGGAAGGGCTTTGTGGGAGGAGCTTCTAAATTCGTAGCACCGACGGTTAAGAAAGGAGTCAACCGTACCTAGATATGGTTTCTTTGGCTGAATGTGGCGTTGTGAAATACTCTGCAGTTCCCAGGGTGCCCTCGCATTGCCAATACTGCCGCAAAAAAAAAAAAAAAAAGGTTGCTTCATCATGCGTCTAGTCTTTAAGATCACTAATATCCTGGACGTGGCGCAGATCATATTTTCTTCCCTTCCTAACTTTTTGAAGTTCGAGGTTCCCCAGTTCCTGCAGGAAAGTGTCGTGGCCATGTGGTGCACAGTCGCACCAAACCTACGGACTAATGGCTTGCACCGTAGTAGGAAGCATGTTTCTCCTTCCTGTATGAAGAACAAATAGTATGGTCTAAAAGTTTTGTTACGGGTACACTGCGACACCCGCAAAGTAGACTTTGCATGCTTTAGGGGAAAGTTCTCTTCGAGAGTGGAATGGTGCAGGTGCACACATTGGATATTTAGAAACCAAAAAAAGTTGATGAATAACGATTTTGCAGTAAATTCTAAAAGATAAACTGCGGCCTGTAGATACGATAGGCTGCGATATCCTGACAAGTTTCCTGCATCATTGTTGGAGACTTTTCGATTCATGGTTAGGAATTTATGTAAGACACTTTGGTATGACGAGAGGATTTTTAAATCGCCTCAATTGTAGTCACTGACATAGTGAAAACGGCAGGGAGGAGCTTGTGTAAGCCCCACCCTTTGTTTGACGATTGACTCACAGCCTCTTTACTACTCTTAGTGTGCTCGGGGCACTACAAGGCCTTAAAAATAGGTTCTACGAAATTGTTCACAACGTAAACTCGCAAGCGTTGTGAAGGCAAAATTATTAAAAAGATATAAGGACATGGCATTCATCCGAGTGTAGCGTGCCGAGCTACCGATTGCTCATCGCAAACGCCTCCAAGAGAACGTCGTTGGATTGAAACATATTCTTGTTCCTTCCGCTTTGTTTATATTTCATAAAAAAGGACACATGTTTATATACCTGTCGTGTGATTTTTCTTACAATGTGGTGGTTTAAATTGTCTGCACAGCCCGTCTCTCTACCAGCAGAGGGCCACTGGTTGTGTGCTGGGCATTCAATGTTTTTTTTGTTTTTTTTTCTTAATTAAAATATTAGTTGATGGGCTCCTATGGGTTGCGCTGTGAGACAGTTGAGCTCGTTGGAGAGCGATGGTGTGTATATCAGGGCCACGCCCGACCATTTACACACTATCAGTGACTATAACTGAAACTAGTTCCGCTAAATGTTTAACTGAGGGCACAACATATGGATGCCGCCAATGTTTTAGTGCATAGTCAGTAACCGTGTAACTGAAACAGAATTAGCTTCAGCAGTGGACAAAGTAAAGCACAAGAACATCAACAAAATCAGCTGGATTATTTTAGACACATTTAATGCCCATATTCTGATTTATGTCCTGATAAAACTACATATGACAAGCCATTTGTTTCAGCATGCACTTTGATAGTCGAAATTATTCTGCACCCTACCATTATATACGTGGAATTGTTTTGTTTACCTTTATTCCATGCCTAAAATAAACATTTCACAAATAGCCATTCTGCAGCTTGTTTTCATTCCATTAGGAAGTATGTATAATTAAGCTGTTGCAATCATCCTAAATAGCTAGAATGGCTTCTGCCACGGCAGTATTGCTGACCTGTCTCGTGCTTTTAAGTGCAACACTCTGAAATCTAGATGTTTATGGAAATCCGTACGGACGGCATCAGGTTCAACAGAAAACTTGGGTGCCGACTGAAACTTGTACATTTAAAAGCAACTTGCAAATACCGCTGTCCGGCGAAACACTGGGCACCTGCTTACAAGTGCACGAATGAGATGAAAAATAAAACAAATCTTGCGATTGAGCAAGAAACTGTACTCAGATTAGTGCCACAGTATATCATGACAGTTGTGCGGCAATGTCGGTCGGAATGTCCTTAGAACCTAAATAATTTTAAGGAATCCCTATGACTTTGCTTTGTCGTCTGACTGATGCGTCTTTTTTTTTTCCTGCACCTCAGTTGTTGGACAGGGGAGGAGCCAGGACGTCCTGCCCTTTTCAAGCCGGTGGCGTCCAGCAGTGAAAGAAGATGCGATATCTGGACAGCCTGTATTCATTCTGTGGGCAAGTTAATAAACCATTTTATTTTGAAGCATGGAGTGGTGTGTGCACAGCAGCTGAAGGAGACAAACAACACAAACACAAATGAAATTGGGACAGGCAATATTGGCTACCGTGCACCGCAAGGACTCTACTAGAGCAGGAAGTTTTGATTTGAAATTGCAGTGCTAAATAAATGAAAACTAAGGACAGGCAATGGTGGCTTCCGTGCGCCGCAAGGACTCCTCTAGAGCAGCCAGTCCTACCAATAAATCAAACTTTCCAGCCGAATCGAGATGGTCGAGCCGAACTGAAGCTTCCAGCCGAATTGGAGCGTTCTGGCCGAATTGGAGAATCTAGCCGAATCGGGCATCCAGCCGAATTGGAGCCTTCCAGCCGAATTGGTCTGTCGGCCGAATGGACACTTCAGTCGGATTGGCACGTAACCAGCCAGGGGGAGGGGGGGGGGGGGTTGAACCGCCCCCCCCCCCCCCCCCCCCCCGAAATTTTCCATTTTGCTGGGACCTGCTCTCGCCCCCTCCCCCTCATACAGCATTTTGTCATGGGCGGCGACCCCCTCCCCCCCCCCTCGAAACAAAATCCTGGCTACGTGCCTGGTACGAGCTCAGGACGTTCCCCTTCAAAAATTATTGCCATTCGCATACAAGTATTTTCTTTTTCGAGATGTTGCTATAAAAATTGTCAGCAAAGCAAAACCAGTTAAGAGATTTTTTTTATTTAGACTCTTTCAGCTTGATTACTTCACGAATGAATTGAGCAACGGAAACGACAGTGTATGTGCCTTCTTGTTCTATTGAAAAATGTCAGCACGATGGTGGGGCGGTGCAATTTCTTATCACGTCAGGTAGGGGCCCAAAGAAGGCGCATAAACAAATCCAAGCTGTCACTGGGGAAACTGCAAGTTTACAAGAAGCAGAGAGTCCAAGGTCCCTTATCTATGAAATCTAGTGGACACGCCTTGAGTTGCCCCCCTCCCCCACCCTTTTCCTCTTTTCAAATAAGTTTTGTACATGTCTCCAAATTCAACCATCACTTCAAACTAAAAAAAGCTTCTTTTTTTTTTGCGTGCGCATTTTACCGAGGCGACGTCAAGGTTTACGAAGAGGTTATAATTAAAACGCGACCAAATCGCATGTCCAGTTTCAGAGATACCCCTCATAACCATGATCTACAGGTTGGTTTAAAACTTGGGTGTTTTCTCAATATCAAAACGCCATTCAAAATATAGTTTTCCCGATATTTACTCGAGTCTCTGAATTCTTTCTTACAAGACAAAAAAATTAGCGAAGTGGAGTAGATCAGTTACGGAAAAAAAAGTACGGACATAGCTTTACCCAGACATTTTTAGTTTTGAGAGGGCTTCTAACAAACGTCTCTGGTGAATTGCGGCTGGCCATTCGTGATGGATACAAATCCAGAAAGCAAGAATCGGCAAAGGAGAGGAATCCCGGAACTATCTCACCGTGAGTATCCCCTGGCTCGTGATCTTGATTCCGTTTCAGCCTGACTTTCCGAAGGCTGCAACGTCGGAGTGAGGAAAATGGCCTCTACAGGATGCGGCCTGGAGGTTTCTCTCAAGCCCTTGTGATCTCATCGTGACCGTAGCTAGTCGTCTCCTTCTCGTCGCACTATTCTGTATCTTCAGATAAAAAAAAAAAAAAGATCTTAGTTTTTCCTTTTTCGAATGAGCACTGCTACACATCTATGGTCATTATCAAACGCGTTTTTTTTTTCTTTTTAATTTTTTGGTTTCTTTACAGTTTGTGCACAAAGGTTTTTCTTAACCTTGTCCCATCTCTACGGAATTTAGCATGCATAATTTTTAGGTTAGGCAGAATACAATTCTCAAGGATTGGTTACAATGTTTATTTTTATAAGTTATTGTAGCTGAAAGAAACTTTGGTTAGCCCTTTAGAAATGACTTTTTTTTATGTAATTTCCATTTATTTTTTTAATAGATTTATCTTGTACACATTATTTTTGTTGTTCATTGCACTCACCTGTTTAAAATGAGCCCCATGCTTGCACCAAAACATGATTTTTTTCTTGCATGCACGTTGCACCCAGAATTTAAGAAAAATCTATATCAAAACTAGCGCTACATTTACAAAGGGGACATCGAGCACTATAAACTATGAACGTTTCATTCAGTTATCTTAAATAATAAAAATGTATTTTCCCCTGGCTCATGCCCCTTTAAAACAAAATACAAGAGTCCCACTTTTTTTTTTTCGTGCTGCAATTGGACTTTTTGCCATACCTGTATGGCGGCAAAGCCAACTTAAACTCGAATAAAAGGGGGCTGCGTTGTCAGCGCATGGCAACAAAGACAACGTAAATGCAAAAAAAAAAAAAAAAAAGATTTGTGCTTAGTATTTCACCCGTGATTATTGAAGATGTAAATAAAGGTCAAATATAAAAAAAAAAAAATCTTTTAGCCTTTTTACTTTGGTGAAGAAGGAAGACCAGCGAAGCTGTACTATGTATGGTGGGAATGAAGTAATGGCCAGCCGCAAGTCGGCAAGCCAGAGTGGAAAGGCTCGAAAGGTTGCGCCATCTATGAGCGACGGCGGCAAGCGGACAACCGGCAAACACAACACTCTGGACAGCTACCGCCATCTGTGAGCGACGGCGGCAACCAGAGTTTTGTGTCGACATTTCTTTGCGGGGGACACTATCCTCGAGAAACTAGCCCTTAACAGCTCCGCTGTAAAAATTAAACAAAATGCGACACTCATCAAAGGGTATTTTGTTTGGATGACTAAGTAATCCAGCCGATTAAAACGGATTTGAAAAGGTCTTCGTATACTGCCCTTTGTCCATGAGGCAAGAAGACATGCCCCCTGCAGTGGCTGAAAGCGAAAACTGGCCCCTTACCAGGAAAATATTTGCCTCCTATCAGCACTGATAAGGCAAAATCTTTTTTCGACCAACCTCACCGTCTAGCCCTAACGGCCCTATCTGTTGTTTAACACTTCACCAAGGTAATGCGTTGCAGCGGTCCCCTGGTGTTGTTTGAAGGCAGTAGTCGCGGGCGATTAATGTTCTCAAGTAACGATTATAGGCATTTAATAAAGGTACATTGGATTAAACTTTATGAGAACGATAACCTAGCGGTCTAATAGCAACGTGCATATGACGTGTGCTGGTTGCATCAAAGCACGCCACGAAATAGGCCGCTTCTGAGCGAAGGAAGCGCCTCCTTATCAGGAAAATCTTTGCCTCCTGTCAGCACTGATAAGGTCATACTTGTTTCGACCCACTTCACTGTTTAAGCCTAATGGTCCTTTCTGGCGTTTAAGTGCGTTGCAGTGGTCCCCTGGACTTCTAGACTTAAGCTGAAACGAAGTCAAACAAATCATGGAAAAAGCGGATGTTAGCAGAAATGACCGTTCCTAATGACTAAATCAAGCTTGTTGTGTTTGTTTTTCTGCTTTAGACGATGATTGAGTTTGAACAACGCAGCTCTCAGTACCCGCTTACGTGGACGCGCGTTTCATCGGCACTGCGTTTTCTGGACACATGGTCATGCAACGTTTCATCGACCACTCTTTTTTAGTAAAATTATACTTGGAAGTTGCTTCAGGCTGCGCGTGAGTAACTGAGGCGTGTTTACCTATATCTCGGCTTCCCTTCCTTTCTCCCCTCGTACACCAGGCGAGACGAAAAAAGTTTGTTTTGAAAACAACAAGGGTCGACCTGTTCGACGAAAAGTCGCAAGGTGCGTTGATGAAACGAACGCGGGGAGCCTTTCAATGAAACGAACTCTCGACAAAACGTCGTTCGACGAACTGATTGCTACCGACAAATCAACGCTCCTAAAAGCCGGGTAAAATGAGTCCCGGACGCTGAAAAGACGAGCTTCCGTTTTATCAACCTTCCTTTTTCTTTTGGTCCCGACGATGAACCACGCGAGCCGCTATTCAGTATTAAACGATTCAACAGAGTGAGTTGGGCGTCCGACTAAAGTGCGAATAGGCTCTAAAAATACGATCCTCAGTTCTCATCGTGTGACGGCTCCGATGGAGGGTTTAATGGCGCGGTAGCAACAAACCGTACTTCACCAAGCTGGATTTGCCTAAAGTGAAATGAAGACTGAAAACGAAATGAGATGTTACAGGTAAAAGTCCACCGTGCGCTTCTTGTGCCACTCCATTGAGCACACTATTTACCAAAGTATAACGAAGCGTTGTCAGCAGTAACTGCAAAGCTCATTCCCAGACATTCTCTAATCTAAAGTATGGGCTCTAGGGACGTTTACTGCGCGACACTGCTAGCACGACGGAAGTTCCAAGGAAACGCCCCCGGAGAGATGCTTTGCCGCAATAAGAGAACTACTGCGGGGAAGCGCCTCTTTAGGAGAAACATTGATGAATACTGTAAAACCCTTAATGTTCGCGAGCCCCTAATTTTCGCGAATTGAAAAATTCGCGAAATTTAAGGGCACGCGAAACTTTCGGTCCTTAAGAGTTTTAATGTAGGCGCATGGAAGTCGCGAAATTTAGTGGACGCGATTATGTCCTCTGTGACCGATTCGCGAAAAATAAGGGCCGCGAAAATATAGTATAACGGAACGGAGGGAAATGTCCCACGCATAAAAAATAAACAATACTGCTTTTTAACGGCTATCCCCGGAGATACCCCTAAAGATTGGACGCCCCCCCCCCCCCCCTAAATTTTTGTTTTAATTAACCTGGCAATGAAACACATTTCAAGTGGTCTGCAACTAGTTACATTTCAACTTGAATCGAGTAGGGTTGAATAGTGGCCCAAAAGTCGAATCACAGATAAAATTAAAAAAAAAAAAAAAAAAAACTCTTTAATTTGTTATGCACATAGACTAATATCACCAAGCGTTCGGTGCATTCAAGACGCCGCCGCAACTTCACATGAGCTAGGCTGCAGTGCGCGCAGCACGAGACGATAGGATATACTCGATGTCAACTGTTTTGTGCCACGTTGTCAAGGCTAGCGTAGCTTTCACACCAATGCAGTCCCGCCCTGCTCCGACGGCACCTGTCTTCGTCTTGCACATCATTCACACGTGCTCGGGAAAGTAGCTCTGACAGCGTAGGAGCACCGTGGAGGCTGGGCTAGCCTTGACAAACGTAGCACAAAATAGTGGACGCCGAGTATAGACCCAAAAAACGGACTTCTGGTCGGGGTCATTTTCGGAGCTCGTGCGTATGGCTCGTGTTTCGCTCGCTTTCCGAAGCTATGATCATGCCCGTGCTGGGTTGTGATGTTCCTACGCTGGACTATGATTCTGTAAACGTTAGAAGGGTGTATAGTTCCAGGAATGGAACGGCTGCGTCATTTGCGCCATTTTGCGCCAGACGCATTTGTCTGCGCCATCCTGCGCCATTTTACGGAAACTGCGCCACAGCCAATACCTCGCGCCATTGTACTCCAAATCGCACAACGTGCGCCAAAACAAAATTCTATTTTGTCTTGGTTTCGGTTTTTATCGACTCGACTGGCAACAATGAACGCGTTTAGCTTGGTCGGCCTTGCAATTGTTTGCTCCGTATACTTTCCCTGTGTATCCCGAGTCGGAAGCACGCGAAAAAACTCGGGGGTCGGATTCCAAGTGCTACATCACCTGCGACTGCGATAAGCGGTTAAGCACGTCGGCCGAGGTGAGGTCGAGTCGTTAAGCGTCAGATTGCCTGGTGCTCTGCGGCCCGGGTTCCGGACGTCAGCCAGTTGAAAACACACGAGAAAAAGATTCCTTTCAGTGCTTCATCGTTAGAAGTTGAACCGCATTCCTGCAAGAGAAATCGTGATTTGATTGAACTCAAACGCGGTTCGATCCGAAACCTTGCCGGCCAGCAGCTGTCACGCGAGTGGTAGATCTGCTCGGCGTACTTTAATCTTGCTCCGGCTCATCGCTTGGAATACGACGACTCCGTTAATCTTAGTCTGCTGTTTCGATATTGAGTTGTACAATAGGATGAACTCAGAATGTGTTGTCCTGTTCCTCCGCGCAACTGCACGTCCGTTGCTTACGCACGTCACGTGGTTGGCACATTTAATTACTATGTCGAGCACGTGTGGGTTGTGCTATAATCAGTGCTGGTTTGCAGTTTGAGCAGCTGAAAGCCATTCAGAAAATATCAAGGACACTATCTTCAGAATTATATGGTACTTGTTTTTTTGGTCCTCACGAAGGCCGAGTTTTCGCATCTGTTACACTGTTATCCCATCTGCCTAGGTTCCTAACCACTCATGTTCATCTGTGCTGCTAAGCACAATTGAAATTGCTCCCGTGCTCGTCTAAGACACAAGTTGAAGTGCAGTGAAAACTGATTTGAGCTGCTCCTAGCCTGCTCCAGAATGTAGTTTTAGCTGCTCCCAACCTGCTCCAAAACAGCTGTTTCAGCTGCTCCGTGGCTGCTCCCAAGTAAATTTCACGAGTTCCACCCCTGATAGTTCTCGGTGCATTGCGACAGCGGTTGGCGTAGCCAAACTGGTTGATGAGATTGATCTATTGGGTAGTGACAGATTGGGGTGGGGCATAAAAATATAAACGAAAGCAAAATGTCGACCGGACCAGCTGGCATGATACATGGTTAAAGTGATCAAACAACGTGAGGAAACTGTGGAAGAATACAGGACAATACAGGATGCTGAGCCATCCTTCTGTTACTTTATCTGAGAGGGAAGTTTTGTTTTTAAACACTTGGATGCGCTAAAACCATTGCCCCGCGCCCTAGAGTTCGCGTGCCATGAGCACGAGCCTGTTGGTTATGTGTCGTCTTCTCTTCTGAACGAAATATTGAGTTGCGATCAGCGTCTATCCTGTCTCCTGTATTCTTCTACAGTTTCCTCACGTTCGCTGATTTTAACCATGTTAAGAACTATCCCAGCTCATAATAAAGGAGAAGCGCTAAAGTAAACTCACTCACACTCACACCAGAAAAACCTTTCATGCTATTTGTTTTGTACAGAAGAGAACGAAGTGAGATGACAAATTTAATACGGGTAAAAGAAAACAAAAGAAGACGAAAATACAATTTAAGTTGAAAGTCAGCGCGGCGTGAGTGGCCGTTTTTCTGGTGTGAGTGTGAGTGTGAGTGAGTTTACTTTAGCGCTTCTCCTTTATTATGAATATCCAACTCGCCCGAGCATCCATTCTCAGAAATATCCCAGCTCACCACCCTTCGATAGCTGGTAGGATCTTACGCAAACAAATCCTGTAATTATATTTTAAATAAATTTAGCCAAGTATGCAGTAGTCAAACTATTGTGTTTTAATTGCGACGAGACAACGCTGCGTCAAATTTTACTCGCATGAATTACAAACGTGCCGACGTGACATTACGGGTCCTGCGGGTCTTTCTTGGTACCAAACTTTCCAACGACGTCTTCTAGATCGGCCTTGAATTCCGATCTTGACTCCTCCGGTACCAGTGGAAGAATTGGATTCAAAGCAATGTTTACTTCTGAAGAAGAAAAACACACACAAACACTTATTTATTTAGATACATTTGACGGAGAAATTGAATTACTGTCGAGACCGGTTCTAACGAAGTCAACGGGAATTGGAAATCACTTCGCTGTATCCGCTTCTTCGTTATATATGAACTCATACAAATAACATGAAAGAAAAAAATATAACACGGGTTGTCACGGGTACATATGTTTATCAAGCCTGCAGAAAGCGGTCGAGGCTTCCCCGCACGCGTCCTCTGCTAGATCCGAGCCGCTTCTCGCCAACTGCGAAAAAGCTCCAATCGAAAAAAAAAAAAAAAAAAAAAAAGATTCTGCTACATGGACCGTGTCGACAACTGCGACGACTCCGCGGAAGACGCCGGCGGCGGACGGCGTTCTTTACGTTTATGCTCACTCCGTCGAGGATGGCACGCTTTTGATTCAAGAAGATTGCCATCGTCTTGCCCGTCGGAGTGCCGGCGGTGCCGGGACTCTCGATCGTTGAGTGGCGATGATTCACCGAATCGGTGCCTGAGCGAAGTAGACTTTCGCGCAAGAGCGTTTGCAAAACGAGCTGCAGCGTGCAAGGAGCCAAAAGTGAAAAGCGTTCACCTTCTGCAAACGTGTCTGCCTCTCCACCCAGTTTCCTCGCCACACTGGCCACGCGACAATTAAATGCAGGCGTACTTACTGCCCCCTCTTAAACCTAGGCTCCCGCCGTCACCTCCGCCGGAACTGGAGTCACTGTACTGTCACTACCCATACAGTGACTCTAGCCGGAACGTTGCGGCATGCCACGACGGCTTCTCCTCGTGCGATGCGGTAAAGCCGCTTCCCAGATAAGGAGCGGGGAGCAGACGACGTTGCAGAGACTGCCACCGGCGGCCTTTCCAGCATCTACTGCAGCCTGTTCTGGGTGGCTTCTTGGCCGCGGCAGCAAAGTGCGGCGGTCCGACACTTAGTAGACTTTCCGAATTTTATTCTTTTTTTTTTTTTAATTATCACAATTTTTTTTTTTTTTTGCTATATCCGCGGGAGCCGCTCAATTTCCTTCGTTAAAAGCGGACACAAATGCACTGAAAAAGTGCAAACGGGAATGGGAAATCGTGATCGCTTCGCTGTAGCCGCTATTTCGTTATAACCGACTTTGTTATATCCGGTCTCGACAGTATATCATGGGTCGCGTGACACCAGGTCACGTGACGTCGATTCCCCCCCCCCCCCCCCTTTAAATTTAGTGGAAAAACTGGATTGGTGTTTAGGTCACGCGACGCCAACTTCCCCTTTAAATTTAGTGGGGGAAATAGGATTATTTTATTGGTCAGGCGACATGTCACAGAACGTCAATTTCCTCCTCTAAATTTAGAGGGGAACCATGATTGGCGTAGAGGTCACGGACGTCGAGTCACGACGTCATTTTAGCGGGGAAACTGGATCGTGTGACTCTCCCAGCGTGTCGCTCGCTCGTGACGCTGGTGCATTACGCTCGTTCATGACGCGCGCTCATGACAGTTTTCCCATAGAAACCAACGAGCCATGAAACGCATTCTTCGTTAAAAAAGGACAAGGAATTAGTTTTTTTTTTTTATTTTCAACTTTAGAGGGTTTAGATCTAAGAGAGGAAGCAACTGAAACCGTGGCGAGCGCTTGCAATTGAATGGCGGACGCCTTCTAGGCAGGTGGGTCGTGCGCGAGTCGGCGTGTGGAGAGGAGGATGACGGGGGGAGAGGCTTAGCAGAAGGCCGGAGTCACTTGCAGACGATAGACGCGTTCGCGTCCTCCTCCAGCTTGAATTGCAAACGCGGCTCGTAAACCCGATTGAGCAGATGGAGAGCATTCTGAATTCCAGGCACACTAAAATCCTGCACATGTAGCGTACACAGTATACGTTCTAGTGTTTAACAAATTAGCAAACCTGCAATAGGCGCTGGTGTACCTAATCGTTTAATAAATTCGCCATTTTGTTTTTTTCTAGCGTTCACTACTCCTTAACTTTAGTTCTAAGTTTCTGAGAAAAAAAAAAAAAAAATCAGCCAAACAATGTTACAATTACTGGCCGGTAAACATAAAATTTATCAGAAAAATTTCCACTACGGCGGGTGCAACTCGTTTTGCAATACTGTTCATTCGGTAACCAATCTAGCACGAGGAAAGCCGCCATCGTCGACACGTGGCATCGCTCCAACCCCTAGCACACTGCTTCCTTCGGAGGGACCCCGAGCTTCCACTACTACAGCATCTTCGCCATACCAGGTCCGGCCGGGGGTCTAAGGCCACTATTCTGGCGCACCGAGCGGTACAGGAACACTTTCCTAGTGAGAACTGTGGCGCCCACTATACCCGAGGACATGACGGAGTGCCCGCCCCTAGAGCAGGGAGACCCGAGAGTTTGATGCAACGCTTCCTTCAGGAACAATAAACACCACATCCTGTCCCCCCCCCCCCCCCCCTTCTCTTGTATATATTGTTTTCCTGATGTTGTGCTTTAAAGTTGAGAAGAGCTATACTTGATGATGTCAGAACTAGCGTTTCAGAAGCGGGTTGTTTACTCCGGAGTAATTACTCACACTACCCTCCTCGATCGGTGGGTAACGTCGGAACAAATCGAGTAAATCGAGTAATCACAGCGCCTCTGAAGACCGGAAGAACGGAAAAAAAGTCGCATTGGTTTTTGATAAGTTGAAGGTAGACAGTGTTATCTATGCCTGGGACGAAGTTACAAGTCAGCGTTTTAGAGTGAGTGATCGGGCGTCCGGCCGTGTGACAGAGGCTCATACTGCTGTACAGGAATGACAGGAGCGCATTGATAAGTTTCGGTTGTTGAATGTTAATGCCCGCAGTATTGTCAACAAGAGCACTGATTTCGAACACATTCTGATTGAGCAACAACCCGATGTCGTAGTGATGACCGAAACGTGGCTGCATCCCGCTATCCTTGACTCTGAAATTTGTCCTCCTGGATATAACGTGATAAGAAATGACCGTAGCAGTCGAGGGGGAGGTGTGGCCATCTTCATTGATAAAAGAATAAAGTACTCGGTGCTACAGAGTCCGCCTGACTTAGAAACAGCGTGGTGTAAGGCGTATCTGGGATCCCAAGAATTTATTATTGGTGCTGTTTACCGTTCTCCAGGAGTAGGTGTGGATGCCGTTAATAAATTGGATGACTTCCTGCGTCACTTGCGCGTACAGCACAAAAATGTTGTAATTGCGGGAGATTTCAATATAGCGGGTGTAATGTGGGATGAAATGTTGCCTGGAACGCGGGAACGTGAAACCGCGACTGGGATCCTAGATTTATGCTTTTCCCATGGGCTAAAACAGGTTGTTCGAGAGTATACACGCATCCAAGGCAATAGTAAGTCAGTTCTCGATCTCATATTTTTAAGCGAAGGGGTTGCATCTCGACCGTACAATGTTGAACTCTTCCCCGGTTTTTCAGATCACCTGATAGTTAGCGTGACCATGACCTTGACGCCGTTTAGAAAAACGCCCAGACCCGTTTCGTCCTACAGAGACTTCGGCATGGCTGATGACACGGCTATTCTAGACGAACTAGATTACCACTATGGACCGTTTGAGGAACTTAGTCGTGATGAGTCAGTAAGTGTTAATGACCTCTGGTTGAAATTTAAAACACTTGTTCATAAATGTATAAATATGTATGTACCCTTGAAAAGAAAACGTAAACGAATGCATAATCCTTGGGTGACGAGAGAAGCTATTCATTTAAAAAGGAAAATAGGGCGGCGCAGATTACGGTGTCGTCGTACACCTAGTTCGGCATTATCGGATGATATCTCGGCTTTAAGCATGAAGCTGAAATCTGTGCTAAAAGAATCTAAATCCAAGTTTTATAACGTGACAATGCAAAAGTTTATCCGTGAGTCACCGCAAAAGTTTTGGAGGCATTTGGCACCAGCTAGGAAGTCTGTTTCCGAGATCAAAACGGAGCAAGGAATTATAAATGACAAGCGAGAAATTGCAGTTCAATTCAACGAGTTCTTTGCAAGCGTCTTCACAAAAGACGATAAGCAGTCTGTAGAGTTTAGATCACCTGCTCAAATTCCACGGGCTGATGATGACCTGCAACTGTCAGGTGAGGGTATTTTGGCTTTGTTGCTTGACTTAAAAACTTCTAAATCCATGGGGCCGGACGAAATTCCAAATTCTTTTCTAAAGCGATATGCAGAATGGACGGCAATGTATCTACACTTAATTTTTAAAAAGTCGATTTTGACTAGCACTGTTCCCTCTGACTGGAAGCTCAGTAAGATAATTCCAATACTGAAAAGTGGAGATGCTAAGTCAGTATGCAATTACAGGCCCATCGCGCTAACGTCGACATCGTGCAAAGTTCTTGAGCATATTGTTTCTAAACATATCCGGCAATTTCTTTTATCGAATCATGTTCTCAGCCAGTACCAGCACGGCTTCCGTAAGGGGCTGTCAACGGTTACGCAAATAGTAGAAACCATTCATCACTTTTGTGAGGTATCGGATCGTAAGGGACAAACGGACATCATATTTTTAGATTTTAAGAAGGCATTCGACAAAGTTAATCATAGAAAACTCTTAATAAAATTGATTTCCATCTTGGGAGATAATAAGATTGTTCGGTGGATTGAGGCCTTTCTAAATAATCGTCGACAGTTTGTAAGTATTGAAGGGGTTAGCTCGGACGAATGTGATGTGAACTCGGGTGTTCCACAGGGTTCTGTCCTGGGTCCCTTACTGTTCTTGGTTTTTGTTAATGACCTTATCGAAGATTCACCCGTAAAAGCCAGATTATTTGCCGACGATTGTGTTATTTATACTGAAGTAAAGTCCGTTAATGATCAAATTATGCTAAATGAATATTTGTCTCAGATCAATGAATGGTGTGTTAAGTGGCAAATTTCGATAAACTTAGACAAGACAGTATGTATGACGATCACTCATAAACGACAGCCGTTAGAATATGTGTATATGCTGCACGGAAAAGCATTAAGCCGAGTGTCAGAGTTTAGATACCTTGGTCTTACAATAACCTCAAACCTAAGTTGGACACCGCACGTTAGCAACATAATCGGAAAAGCTAATAAAAGACTAGGATATATTAGGCGCTTTCTTAAACTCGCTTCCTCGGAAACAAAACTCACAGCATACAAGATGCTAATAAGGCCTCTATTAGAATACGCATGTGAAGTCTGGGACCCGCATGTTAAATATCTCGTATCAAATCTGGAGCAAGTGCAACGGCGTGCGTTACGTTTTGTTTTTTCTAGCTATAGACGGCTGGACTCTGTGTCACCTCTTTATAAAAGGGCAAATCTACCCCTCCTTCAAGTGCGCAGGAAGCAGAAGCGGCTTAATCTTTTTTATAACATAATGAATAACCTGGTTCTAGTAAATAAGCAACAGTATATTAATGAGAGCATGTCGCGTATAACCCGCAACAAGCATGCTCGGCATGTGGAAGAACGGAAGTTTTCCAAGGACTGTCTTAGGTATTCGTTCTTTTTGCAAACAGCCCGAGAATGGAACAAGCTACCGGCACATGTCGTGACCGCTGAAACTCGAGAAGAGTTTAGTTCCCTTGTTTCATAGATTTCTAACAGCAGTACCTAGAGTTGTCGTTTCATCGTGGTGTTGAATACGTGTTATTAATCTGTGCATTTTGAACGCGTGTATTTTTTTTTTTTTTGTTGTGCAAATCTACTCCTATCTTGGTCCTGTGTAGGACCGATAGTATTTCAAATAAATAAATAAATAAATAAAAGTAAACACGTCACGTGATCTGTTCGCCGTCTGCTTTCTGCCTACACAGCAGCCCTCCCCTCTCCTCTAATATTAAATCTATCTCCTCCCTCTACCCCCCGCTTTCCTCCCACAACCCCCAACCCCCCAAACGCCAGTGACCATCGCGCCTGGTGCGCATACACTATTGGCCCTCTCCTCCTCCCCCTCATCTACTTTACAACGCTTACACACACACACACACTCGTTCGCTCCGTTGAGTTTGGTGGCAGGCGTTCGAAATGACAGAGAACGAGAGAACAGAGAACGATTTGTTGTTTTCATCGCACGCACCCCATCCAGACCGTGCACCTATCAGAGTGTGAGCGTAAACAGGAGCTTCTCCGCATCCTCGTCCTCGGCGATGGAGGGAACTCGTATTCGTTCAAGGCTGAAAATGTTCGAACGTAGTAGATGATGTGGCAGTTTTTTTTTGTTTTTTTTTTCCAGAGTGTGTGAAGAAGATAACACTTGTAAAGCAGTGAAGGTTTCGAAGATTTAATGTAAATGACCAGTCAACAACCCGACCCCATCTTCCTCCGCAAAAAAAAATATAGTGGTTTGGAAGTTCTCTCTGTGATATTGTGATCACATTGGGGTCAAAGCGAACATAAGTTACATTTCCCTGTTGCGAAAGCCCCCGGTGCTGTACCGCTACACCGTGTTGAAGCAATTTCCGCATAACCTAATGGGTGAAAATTACGATGCGTGGAACGTATGCCTTTAGGGCACCTGGATTGGACTTACAGCGATTGTGCTGATTAATGAAAACAAATTTTGGATGTCTAACTGAAAGGAGTAAGTAATTTTGATCTCAATATGCAGCACAAAAGGAAGGTGAGCCAAAGGAGCTGGTGAAGCCACCTCAGAAAACACCGCATCGTCACTGTCAAAGAAAAACTTCGCTGCTTTCAGCGTTACTGCAGCGGTTAATAGCGGTAGCTAGCGATGGATGGGTGGAAGGATGTTAATAGCTATACCCTTTGTAACGGGCGGTAGCTTGCGCCGCCTAGCCTAAGTCTAAAAAGAAAAAAAAAAACAAACATGATTCCTCCCGCCCTTCTAAAAGGGCGGGAGGAATCGTATGTTAGTTTTCTCCCCCTCCCCCTAACTATCACCAGACAGCGTGGGACATCAACAGTGAAACGAGTATCTACTCTATAGCTTTTTATCATTCGTAGAATCCACTTTTATTTTCAGGTACAAGAATAAATTACGTTATTTAATTTCGATGAAACAGTAAAAGAAAAGCTAGATTAACATATATGACTCTATATCTATTGTTTACCTCAGTCACATATATTTTACCTGAATCTAATGGTTATCAGTCTGGTAGGTCGCCTATAAAATACCCGTTAATGCTACAACTTTGCGTCACAGTATTAAAAGTCGAATCCTGCTGTGCTCTTGAAGTTAGGAATTCATTACAGTGCATAAAATCATGAAATGGGCACGTCCTCGCCATATGTATCCTGAAACGTAGTTTACAAAATACGTTTCACAATGTATATGATGACGACGCAACTGAGCTAAAAGCAAGAATATTTTCAAAATGCCGGGAAAGTTTTAGGACAAATCCTTTCAGTCTACCTTTTATCGAAACACTGAGCGGCAGTCACAACGCTTGCTTTCCTGACTAATATTGTTTACACTCAGCACCGTGATGTAGGCGAATAATCATGCAGAAAAAAGTGACCTTCGTACTCAGATCGGATCTGGTCTAAAATAGCGCGTACCCAAGTGAACATTTTCGACATGGCTTGGCGTTTGAGGTTTGTTCTTGTCAAGAGGCCGGTCAATTTAATTTGCAAATAAGCATCACCCTTGCTATTTATTATATATATATATATACATGTATATATGCATATTGTTAAATAGAATGAAGTAGTATTTCATACTCTGCTCGATATTGCAGCTACTTAAAGGGGCTATGCAACAATTTTTTTTACTTTGCGCAAATACCGCTTAGAACGGATCCCTGACGTTAATGACCTATGAAACACGCCTTCGTTTTTCACCCGACGCATTAGAAGTCCCAGAAAAAAATTAAAAAACAACGAGCAGCGTTCACGCCCTCAACTCGCAGCCAGAACAAGCGGCCACGTGATCTGGAGCCGATTATATGCCGCCAATGTTGATCATAGCCACGCGCTGGGGTTGGCAAAGCACAGGACACGCGCTGAGTTCCAGACATTGATATGGCTCGGCTATTGTCGTCGTTGCAGCGATTGGACACGGGCCACTACTCGAATGCTTCTCGAGCTATCAATTATCACGAGCCTAAATCGAGTGCCCACGCAATGCTCGGGTCCAATATATGAACCGCATTCAAATATCGTCATACGGGTGTACTGCGATCCCCGCGTTACGTCATCGAATTTTGCAAGGGAGAGATTGAATGAAAATGATCGCTTTTGTCCTTGAAATTACACCGCAACAAAGGAGTTTCTTGGCCAGTGGCATTGCATGCGAGTATCCTTGAGTCCCACTAGTGCCAGTAAGCTCGTGTAAAGTGAAAAACATTCCAATTGAATATCGTTGCACAGCTCCTTTAATTGGTCACTTTCTGACGGTCTGCCTGCGCAATCGTCATTGTTCCGCCACGCGCCATTGTCTACTTCGTCCAACCCACAGACACATAACATTCTTGTTCATCACATAAAAGGAGCAACAGACGTCTATATGTTTGAGAAGTTGAATATAGCGTCAGGAACACATATATTATTTAAATCAGCTTTAAAATAAAACATTTGTTTAAGGTTCTCCCAAATCACTTATAGACATGTCTATGAAAACTAAAAACGCCGTAAAAGATTTGCAGAGAATATTTAAGATAATTTGGGGTTGCATTTACTTATGATGTATATCTTTAGGGTGATCGGTCCTTTATTATGTTGTCAAGTCTTCAGGCAGCAATAAGATATTGTTTTATTGTCATTAATAAATTTGACTGTATGAAGTTGACATAACCGCTTGAGACCGATACGGGAGGACGATACTCGAGAATACGCCAGCTGTTGAGTCTGCGGAACGCGCTTTTTTGTTCACTGTTCACTGTTTTTTTGTTCAATGTGAGCACACAAAAAGGACTGTGTGCTCGCATTAGAGATCTGACGGCAAATACACGAAGAAAGAGAGACAATAAATGGTATTCTTCTAAATAATCCCATACACGACGCCTTAAAGGGATACTGAACCAAGGAATTTAGTGTCCATAATAAGTGGCGCACGTTCTTTCCACGAGCCAGCAGCCGCCGGTGTGCGCGAGCACACGCAACAAAAATGACGTCAAAGACCTCCATTCGAGGTTAAGATGACAGTGAAATGTATGGGCTTCGGGCCAAAAGAGAATAAAGACAAGTCTATGCATCTACACAGTGGTGTCTGGTGTAAAAGGTAAGCGATTAATTGGACTACAAGCACATAGCTTTCACTTGTAGAAATGAAAAGCCTGTCTTTATTCTCCTTTGGCCCGAAGCCCATGCATTTCACTCTCCTCTTTAAGCGCGAATGGAGGTCTTTGACGTCATTTTCGTTGCGTGTGCTCGCGCACACCGCCGGCTGCTGGCTCGTGGAATGAACGTGCGCCACTTATTATGGGCACTAAATTCTTTAGTTCAGTATCCCTTTAATCCAAAAATAAATGTATAGAGATGCAGGTTTTAAACGTAAACACGTTTGACGGAACTCCGTCTGGTTCGGTCAAAAATTTGAGAAATACATACCTTCCCCAATCAAGTCCTAAACATTTAGAAGCTCGAAGTTTCAATAGGTCGGGCTCACTAGGTCGACAGTCACTTAGCTATCGGCGTATGTCAACCGGCTGGGGCACTTGAAGAACAAAAAAGTCCGAGGAAACCTAAGCAATTTTTATGAGTTGTGAAGGCAAAATCATGAATGTCGTTCTTCTGTTCGCTTAGTTTGTCTGCGGCGTAGTGGCGTGGACGGCCCCGTTCCGTTGGCCGACGGCCGAGCGCGCGCTGTCGTGAAGTGGCCGCGCCGCGCTGAGCTCGGCCGTGCAACCTGTTTGGAGTTTGCCCGAGCGGGCTGCGCGGCCAGGCCCGCACCGCCGCACCTCTTATGGCCGATTCACACGACGGACTGATCCGCGGACAGATTGATCACGTGCCGACACGTCCGCGGTTCGTCCGTCTCCCAAGCGCATCCACACGAGGGAGACGACGAGCAGACGCCAGCGAGGACGGACCCAACCTGGCTGAATGGGCGCAAGTGACGCCTTCTGATCCTTTCAAGCACGTCACTCTCACTGAAATGTTTGCTTGGAACACCCGTAAGTTGGTGGGGTGTTCACATCTTCATAAGTGGATGTTAATTTCCAACATTAAGGAAGATAGCGCATGTTGCGCGCTCTTGTCGTTTAGGTCTTCTATTGGTTCAGACCAAGGACGTCATCAACAAAAGAAAATGTGCTCAAAATTCTGAACTTATTTCAGCTATTATGTTCAAAATACGTCAGATTTCTTCTTTATCTTCACACTCACTAGTTAGAGCAAACGCGATGCAAATTAAAAAAAAAAAAAAATGGCCAGATATGCTTTGCAGGGCCCCTTCAAGTCCAGACCCAGCCGATGCGATTAGCGCGAGCATGTGGTCCTGACCAGTGCTTGCACTGCAGGAGCGCGCGTGCTTGGCAAGAACGCTGAAAGCCCGGAGCTCGCTCTTTTTGCTTCTGCTACGCTTAAGGCCGGTTCTTACATGCAGCGAAGCGCTGATGGAGCGCTGTTAGATAGATAGATAGAAAATCGTTTTTATTAGAAAGAAAGTCACGTGGCTGAAGCCGATAGCCTTCCAGGAAAGGGAAATTAAGGGGTAACTAGGTCAGAGGAACTTTCTGATTCCTGTCGTCGCAATGAAGTCTAGTAGGCTCTTGACTAGACCTCTATTGCGATCGCTCTCTTCAAAGTTAAAGACTGGTTGGCACCAGTCCCTAAAGTCCTTAATTTTGTTTTGCTTGATGTGCCTTGCTCTTGCCCTCTCCCATGTTGGGCAGTCCCAAATGAGGTGTTCTAGTCCTGCTGGTCCAGTAAACCCACAGGATGTGCATTCACTAGATTTAATAATGCCTTTCCTGTGGAGAGTTTCAGGCGTGTTTGCAGCTTCCGAGATGATTCTTCTCAGACATACTCTTTGCCATCTGCTGAGTCTCATATTTGGAAGGGCGGGGGGTATTGGCCTTAGAGCTTCCAGTCTTTTTTTCCTTTTTTCTTTATTTACTTGTTTTGCGATGTCTGGTGGGTAATCGTAGGGGTCCGTGGAATCGATGGAGTCTACCGCGGGAAGCTGACTAAGGGTGCTATAATGGTGTATGAGCGCCGCCTTCGCTTCCCGCTCCGCCCTGTCGTGGCCCTGGATCCCCGCATGCCCTGGGACCCACTCAAGCGTAAAGCTCGTGCCGGCTTTCTTGGCTTCATGGAGCGCTGTTCACGTGTCGTCAGCAACTTATCGTCTGCCATGAGCAACTCTTTCGACGGTGCGATTCAAAGCTGGTGAACGCTCCCGTCAGCACGCTCTTAGCGCGAGGACAGCGCTATGCTTGTAGCGCTCCGCTGCATCTGTGAACAGGCCTTTAAAGTGAAACCCAGTATTGTGTTGAGAACATCACATATAACCAGAAAGCTGAACTGTTTAACATGGTTTGCACGTGACATCATCGCACTATATGCTAGTGGTCAGAGATTTTTTTTTTTCCTGAAAAAATAAAATTTTGTGGTGCACAATGCACGCTGGAGGAGGATCGCGCTCAACTCATGTATTCAGAAACAAAAATTTTTCTCTCTTGGTGCAGCGTCGTGAAGAACGGCACGAGCGCCTGACACCACGAAAACGCGCTTTCTTACAGGAGTGATTTTGCAAACGATGTAGTTTTGCGGGATCGGAGGGGACGACGACGACGACGACACAGCTTTGGGTTGCCTTCGCCTGTATCTCCTAATTCCACCTAAATAACTAACTGTATAACGATCCTACTTGCTGACATTCCGAGGTATCCTACAACCAGGGAGGGATCCGATCGCAGCGCACAAGGGGCCTCCTCCGAGAAGGCCAGGATATTTGCAAAAATGTCCACCATGGCATCGAACCTACCGGCTGCCCTCGAAGGGGACCAAGGACAAGCAAGTTCCGCCACGCTCGTAAAAGACGGGTACACGATTCCGCTGAAGGAAGCTCTCACCGGTACAATCAGCAGCTCCTCATCGACGATCATGTCTACCCACGACAACGATACCATGTCTGGACTGGACTAAGTACCGGTCGTACCTCTCCAGCTTGCGTGCTAGTGGTGAACCCCTCACCACTCAGGCTATGGCCGAAGCACTTCGACTGGCGACTCACACGGCACCGTACTCTATACCCCACTGACAGCCAGAAAATTGACTCCCTCAGTAAGTTCAGACTCACAGACTTTCTGAACAACGCTGCGCCAGGCATGGTCACTGTTGTTCGCGTAAACAAAGCTCGGAACATCCTTGCAGTCGACGTGAAGAGACCCGCGTTCAAAGCCGAGCTCCTCAAGGTGACCAAGCTTTGTACAGTGCCAGTGAGAGCCTACCTACCAAGAGAACACTCAGGCAGTTTTGGCGTCCTTCGCGATATAGACCCGGACTATACCGAAAATGACATAAAGACACAGCTGCAGTCATCCATCGGCAGTTGAAGTGAAGCGACTCGGAAAAACATCGCCCGTGGTACGCGTAACATTTGCAGGAGAGCAGGCGCCCCAACATGTGAAAGTGGGCCTCGTGAGGACAGAAGTGATTCCCTACAGAGCACGCCCTCTGCAATGTTACAAGTGCTACAAGTTTGGCCACATCGCAGCTGCATGCACGACAAAGTCTCAACTGTGCCATCGGTGCGGAAAAAGTCATGATGGCATGTGCGAAGGCGCCCCGTACTGCGTGAACTGCGAAGGTGACCACGCCTCTAACGCAGCGGATTGCCCAGTTAAGGAGAGAGAGACTGAGATTATAAGGTACAAGCTCAAGCACAACACCACATTTCGCTTCGCGAAATGTGGTGTTGTGCTCGAGCTTGTACCTTATACCAAGAGACAGGTTAGCAAGAAAATGACTGCTAAAAACACACACTCACCTAAGAACACCATCAACAATGCACCTCCTCTGACTGCTGAAGAGTTCCCTCTGCTTAAGACACCGGAGGGCGCAAGTGACAAGTCAGTGGACGTAGCGTCCACCACGAACAGTTCTCAAAAATCATCCTTTTGGGAACAGCCAAATATCAAAGACATCACTTCGCACACGGTTTCGGAGGGGCATATGCCGACATCCAACCAGACAAGTGGAATGGGACAAGGTTCTCCTTTTAAAGCCATAATTGCACTTGCGATCACTGCACTTCGTAGACTATTGAACACACTCTCACCTTCGTCAGCGCTTCATTAAGTGATCGGGGCAATCCTTTCCCTAGAGCCCATTATTATGATGGCATTCTGAAGGTCTTTTATGCTTTCCTTACTCGTGAGCAGAATAACTGCCTCTGTTTCAGACTAGTCACCGCCGAAATCATCACTCATCATTCATCAAATGCCTCATGGCGTAGCTGGAAGTGTATGGCTAGTGTCCCCGGAAAGACCCATTCATGACAGCACACAATAAAACGACCAGAACAACCCAAGACACCGGATGCCCGACAATTCTGCAGTGGAATTGTAACGGTCTAAGACAAAGACTCACGGACCTCAAAGCACGGCTACTGGAACATCCATTCGATATACTACTGCTACAAGAGCCACGAATGGAACAAAAGCAAATCAAGATCCCTCAGTACACCGCTTACGCGACAAAGCAGACAGGCAAACATCCGTGGGCAGTGATACTTGTGAGGAACAGTGTCTACCACCATCAGCTGGACCTCACCAAGTACTGCTCAGAGAGGGCGGACTTCGCCGGGGTGCAGGTGCGCACACGCAGAAAAGATATCCTGATAGTTTCGGCATACATACATCCATTGGGAAAGTGGCGACCACATGTGCTGGCCGAGATGAGAGCGGAGCTTGGCACAGACAAGGATATGCTGATCGGCGGCGACTTCAATGCTCACAACGAGTCCTGGGGAGACGGGAAGACAACAGCCAGAGGTCGGAGACTGCAGAAACTCCTGGACACAACGGACTTTGAAGAAATTGGCACAGGGACCCCAACATTCCTTAGGACAGACACGCAGCAAAGTGTGATAGACCTGACATTCACGGCCGGGACACTCAGACCACTACGAGCGACCCCTCAACCCGACGGGTGGGGAAGTGACCACACACTCATCGTAGTGGGAAACCTCCCTAAACCGCCCTCGAAGACCTGCAAAGTTGTCGACTGGACTAAGTACCGGTCGTACCTCTCCAGCTTGCGTGCTAGTGGTGAACCCCTCACCACTCAGGCTATGGCCGAAGCACTTCGACTGGCGACTCACACGGTAAGCGTGCCGACCAACAGGCCAAATCCAGACCTGGAGTGGCTGGAGCTTCGTGCAAAAAGAAGACAAGCCCAGCGGCGAGCCAAGAGAACAAGGCTACCCGAGGACCAGGTCACGTTCAGGAGACTTGACGCAAAATTTAAAAGGCACGGAAAACGGCTAGCACGAGAACAATGGCAGCTCAAGTGTGAAACACTGGACGGAAGAGGAGGGAGCACAAGCGCATGGAGAATGGCAAGGAGCTTGACATGCAGACCGGGACCAAGACACCCCATCATCGGCATGGCCATCAGGCTGCATATTACCACACAAGCTGTGATAGAACTTATCGCGGACGCTCTACTCAGTACCCCGTCCTTCCCTGCAGGACCGAAAAACCCACCCAAAGGCTGGATCCGATGGAGACCGCGGGAATTTCAGGCGATGACGATAGGACAGGAGGACCTTCATCTCCATGAGCTCAAACGCGCCCTCGCATCGCTGCCTCGAAAGAAGTCGGCTCCCGGACCTGACGGAGTGACAAATCAAGCGCTTCAAAACCTCGAAGAAGACGCCTTGCCAGAGCTCCTGGCATACCTTAACGAGGTATGGACAACAGCATGCCTCCCGGCAGACTGGAAGAAGGCCACCGTCGTGCCACTGCTCAAGCCAGGCAAACCGTCAGACCAGCCCAACTCCTACCGTCCGATAGCACTCACGTCATGCGTCGGGAAGCTCCTCGAGCGGATAATCCTCTGCAGGCTGGTGCACCATCTCGAGACGGTAGGAGCTCTGCCAGAGTGCTACGCAGGATTTCGACGCGGCAGATGCACAGCGGACGCCATCGCTGACCTGGTCACAGCGTTGGAGGATGGCAAGGCCCGACACCGAACAACAGGTGTAGTTCTCCTCGATATATCCAAGGCCTTCGATGCCGTTGAACACAACAGCATCGTGACAGAGCTGAAAAGACTGGGAATCGGTGGCCGAATGCTTGCCTTCATCCGCGCGTTCCTGGAGGGCCGCGAGGCACAAGTGAGTGCTGCGGGGGTCTGCAGCACAGTGAGGCGTATGACACGAGGGGTATACCGCAAGGCAGCGTGGTCAGCCCGCTGTTGTTCAGTGCGGCGTTGGCGGCGCTCCCGCAAGCAGCCCGGATAGGCGAGCGGACGAACCGTCCAGTACACATCGCGGTTTACGCAGATGATATTGCCATCTGGGCGGCCGACCGAGGCTGCTGTAGGAAAAGCGTCCAGAAGGAACTGCAGAGAGCTCTGGACAACATCTACCATTTTCTAACGACACTGGGCCTCACCCTCTCCGCAGAAAAATCGGTAGCCCTGCTCAATGCGCCACACAGGACGTACAAGTTCACATTGTCTCTACAGATTGCAGGGACCCCAGTACCAATAGTAAAGCAAGCAACATACCTGGGTCTGAAACTAGATGACAGAGTCTCGTGGCAACCAGCTGTGAGCACAGTCCTCAACAACAACAAGAAAACGACGTCCATCCTTCGCATCCTTGGAGGGGTACGAAGAGGCACCTCACAACGCATGATGCTTCAACTTTACCATGGACTGATCAAAGCACGAACGCTCTACGCACTCCCACTCCTCGATATCAACCACAGGCAGTGGGCAAGCTTGGAAAGGGCACAAAGAGTGGCACTGCGCATATGTCTAGGCGTCCCACGGACGGCATCATCGCGTCACACGCTCGTAGAATCGGGAACAAACACAGTGCAAAATGCAGCGACAGAGCGGGCTCTACGACATCTCATACGGATGCAAGAAACTCCCAACACAGTATCACTCGTGAAGAACATAGCGACTCGCCGTGCACATCTTGCGACACTCGTCAACCTCCTTGAAGAAATTGCTGGGTGCCCAACCACCCACATTACACTTCCACCGCCGCCCAGTGAGCCTCCCACAGTGAAGATCGAAATGAATATCGCGCAGATGGGTCCGAAGAAAGTAACCCCAGCGACAGTAGCGTATCAACACACATCACAGCACATCGACGAGTTCTACCACGGATGGACACGGACATTCACAGATGGGTCAGTGAGAGCACAACGAAGAACAGCTACGGCTGCGGCGATCTCGGAAGGACACAGCAGAATGGAGAAGCTGAGCTTTCATGCGTCATCCACAACAGCCGAGCTGGCAGCCCTCCGCCTGGGACTGGCAATGACGGATGGGAAACAACCAGGGAACTTGGTTTTGCTCACGGACTCTAGGGCGGCGCTAAGACTCCTGGAGAAACCCGACAGGGCACCTGCACTCGCACGAGAGGTAATGGCCAAGGCTCAGAATCTCCAAAAGGGAGGATGGACGATCGCCTTTCAGTGGCTTCCGTCTCACTGCGGGATTGAGGGCAATGAAGCAGTTGACGCCCTCGCGGACCGGGCCCACGACGAGCCAAACTGCCCCACTTCTTATGTCCCCGCCTTCGCAGACGCTCGCCTATTGACGCGGCGAATTATCTCTGCACGCCATCCGGAGCTCGAGAATGGACCCCTACCCGCTAAAGTTCCCGGACGCCTGACGAGAAACGAGACGGCCGTCCTTCACAGGTTGCGCACCAGAAGCGCCTTCACTCCCGCCTACCTGGCAAAATGGAAGAACCACCGAGATGACGCATGCGGTACATGTAGGGTAACCGCAGACGACGAGCATCTTCTATGTGTGTGCCCCCTATACAAAGAAGAGCGGGACGAACTAAGACAAACCTACTCCACCCTCGGATGCCCAAGTGACACCCTGGAAGAGCTGATTAGGCCCACAGCAACAGCTGCCAAGGCGGAAAGAATGCTAACCGCGCTAGCCAAATTCTTGAGTTGCACGCGGCTATACGACATAATATAGCGACACTACTGACGTTCCAGGAAGGTCTAACCGCCTAGGAAGATGGACATAGAACCTCACTCCCGAGTGCTAGTCGCCATACGCAGGGACAGTCCGGCTTTTCCTCCGCCTAGCCGAAAAATTGCACTACAGCCCATGATACGCCTGATCCATCCACGACAACGATAACGACACTATGACTGCCACATTCTCACTTTTATTTCTTTCTTTTCTTCTCTTCTTTTATCCTTTTCTCCCCCTCCCCCTCCCCCCTCAACGGTGACCTACGGGCCTGCATGGCCGCGCAACCCATCATTGTTTTCTACAAAATAAGTAAAGTACAGCTTACAACAACATTTTGCGGGATCACGCTGTCTGGTCAGTGCCGAAGATGCGGAGCATAGGAACCTTTAGAACACAGCATGTTTTTAAAACTCCTTCTCCCCCCCCCCCTCCCCCCTTTTTTCATTTTACGATGCTCCTCCAGAGAATACTTTTTTTTTTCCTGAAAATATAAAATTTTGTGGTGCACAATGCACGCTGGAGGAGGATCGCGCTCAACTCATGTATTCAGAAACAAAAATTTTTCTCTCTTGGTGCAGCGTCGTGAAGAACGGCACGAGCGCCTGACACCACGAAAACGCGCTTTCTGACAGGAGTGATTTTGCAAACGATGTAGTTTTGCGGGATCACGCTGTCTGGTCTGTGCGAAGATGCGGAGCAGAGGAACCTTTAGAACACAGCATGTTTTTAAAACTCCTTCCCCCCCCCCCCCTCCCTCCTTTTTTCATTTTACGATGCTCCTCCAGAGAATACTTTTTTTTTCCTGAAAAAATAAAATTTTGTGGTGCACAATGCACGCTGGAGGAGGATCGCGCTCAACTCATGTATTCAGAAACAAAAATTTTTCTCTCTTGGTGCAGCGTCGTGAAGAATGGCACGAGCGCCTGACACCACGAAAACGCGCTTTCTGACAGGAGTGATTTTGCAAACGATGTAGTTTTGCGGGATCACGCTGTCTGGTCTGTGCCGAAGATGCGGAGCAGAGGAACCTTTAGAACACAGCATGTTCTTAAAACTCCTTCCCCCCCTCCCCCCTTTTTTCATTTTACGATGCTACTCCAGAGAATACTTTTTTTTTTCCTGAAAAAATAAAATTTTGTGGTGCACAATGCACGCTGGAGGAGGATCGCGCTCAACTCATGTATTCAGAAACAAAAACATTTCTCTCTTGGTGCAGCATCGTGAAGAATGGCACGAGCGCCTGACACCACGAAAACGCGCTTTCTGACAGGAGTGATTTTGCAAACGATGTAGTTTTGCGGGATCACGCTGTCTGGTCTGTGCCGAAGATGCGGAGCAGAGGAACCTTTAGAACACAGCATGTTTTTAAAACTCCTTCCCCCCCCCTCCCCCCTTTTTTCATTTTACGATGCTCCTCCAGAGAATACTTTTTTTTTCCTGAAAAAATAAAATTTTGTGGTCCACAATGCACGCTGGAGGAGGATCGCGCTCAACTCATGTATTCAGAAACAAAAATTTTTCTCTCTTGGTGCAGCGTCGTGAAGAATGGCACGAGCGCCTGACACCACGAAAACGCGCTTTCTGACAGGAGTGATTTTGCAAACGATGTAGTTTTGCGGGATCACGCTGTCTGGTCTGTGCCGAAGATGCGGAGCAGAGGAAACTTTAGAACACAGCATGTTTTCAAAACTCCTTCCCCCCCCCCCTCCCCCCTTTTTTCATATTACGATGCTCCTCCAGAGAATACTTTTTTTTTTCCTGAAAATATAAAATTTTGTGGTGCACAATGCACGCTGGAGGAGGATCGCGCTCAACTCATGTATTCAGAAACAAAAAGTTTTCTCTCTTGGTGCAGCGTCGTGAAGAACGGCACGAGCGCCTGACACCACGAAAACGCGCTTTCTGACAGGAGTGATTTTGCAAAGGATGTAGTTTTGCGGGATCACGCTGTCTGGTCTGTGCCGAAGATGCGGAGCAGAGGAACCTTTAGAACACAGCATGTTTTTAAAACTCCTCCCCCCCCCCCCTCCCCCCTTTTTTCATTTTACGATGCTCCTCCAGAGAATACTTTTTTTCTTTTCCTGAAAATATAAAATTTCGTGGTGCACAATGCACGCTGGAGGAGGATCGCGCTCGACTCATGTATTCAGAAACAAAATTTTTTCTCTCTTGGTGCAGCGTCGTGAAGAACGGCACGAGCGCCTGACACCACGAAAACGCGCTTTCTGACAGGAGTGATTTTGCAAACGATGTAGTTTTGCGGGATCACGCTGTCTGGTCTGTGCCGAAGATGCGGAGCAGAGGAACCTTTAGAACACAGCATGTTTTTAAAACTCCTTTCCCCCCCCCCTCCCCCCTTTTTTCATTTTACGATGCTCCTCCAGAGAATACTTTTTTTTTCCTGAAAAAATAAAATTTTGTGGTGCACAATGCACGCTGGAGGAGGATCGCGCTCAACTCATGTATTCAGAAACAAAAATTTTTCTCTCTTGGTGCAGCGTCGTGAAGAATGGCACGAGCGCCTGACACCACGAAAACTCGCTTTCTGACAGGAGTGATTTTGCAAACGATGTAGTTTTGCGGGATCACGCTGTCTGTTCTGTGCCGAAGATGCGGAGCAGAGGAACCTTTAGAACACAGCATGTTTTTAAAACTCCTTCCCCCCCCCCCCCCCTCCCCACTTTTTTCATTTTACGATGCTCCTCCAGAGAATACTTTTTTTTTCCTGAAAAAATAAAATTTTGTGGTCCACAATGCACGCTGGAGGAGGATCGCGCTCAACTCATGTATTCAGAAACAAAAATTTTTCTCTCTTGGTGCAGCGTCGTGAAGAATGGCACGAGCGCCTGACACCACGAAAACGCGCTTTCTGACAGGAGTGATTTTGCAAACGATGTAGTTTTGCGGGATCACGCTGTCTGGTCTGTGCCGAAGATGCGGAGCAGAGGAAACTTTAGAACACAGCATGTTTTCAAAACTCCTTCCCCCCCCCCCTCCCCCCTTTTTTCATATTACGATGCTCCTCCAGAGAATACTTTTTTTTTTCCTGAAAATATAAAATTTTGTGGTGCACAATGCACGCTGGAGGAGGATCGCGCTCAACTCATGTATTCAGAAACAAAAAGTTTTCTCTCTTGGTGCAGCGTCGTGAAGAACGGCACGAGCGCCTGACACCACGAAAACGCGCTTTCTGACAGGAGTGATTTTGCAAAGGATGTAGTTTTGCGGGATCACGCTGTCTGGTCTGTGCCGAAGATGCGGAGCAGAGGAACCTTTAGAACACAGCATGTTTTTAAAACTCCTCCCCCCCCCCCCTCCCCCCTTTTTTCATTTTACGATGCTCCTCCAGAGAATACTTTTTTTTCTTTTCCTGAAAATATAAAATTTCGTGGTGCACAATGCACGCTGGAGGAGGATCGCGCTCGACTCATGTATTCAGAAACAAAAATTTTTCTCTCTTGGTGCAGCGTCGTGAAGAACGGCACGAGCGCCTGACACCACGAAAACGCGCTTTCTGACAGGAGTGATTTTGCAAACGATGTAGTTTTGCGGGATCACGCTGTCTGGTCTGTGCCGAAGATGCGGAGCAGAGGAACCTTTAGAACACAGCATGTTTTTAAAACTCCTTTCCCCCCCCCCCCTCCCCCCTTTTTTCATTTTACGATGCTCCTCCAGAGAATACTTTTTTTTTTCCTGAAAAAATAAAATTTTGTGGTGCACAATGCACGCTGGAGGAGGATCGCGCTCAACTCATGTATTCAGAAACAAAAATTTTTCTCTCTTGGTGCAGCGTCGTGAAGAATGGCACGAGCGCCTGACACCACGAAAACTCGCTTTCTGACAGGAGTGATTTTGCAAACGATGTAGTTTTGCGGGATCACGCTGTCTGTTCTGTGCCGAAGATGCGGAGCAGAGGAACCTTTAGAACACAGCATGTTTTTAAAACTCCTTCCCCCCCCCCCCCTCCCCACTTTTTTCATTTTACGATGCTCCTCCAGAGAATACTTTTTTTTTCCTGAAAAAATAAAATTTTGTGGTGCGCAATGCACGCTGGAGGAGGATCGCGCTCAACTCATGTATTCAGAAACAAAAATTTTTCTCTCTTGGTGCAGCGTCGTGAAGAATGGCACGAGCGCCTGACACCACGAAAACGCGCTTTCTGACAGGAGTGATTTTGCAAACGATGTAGTTTTGCGGGATCACGCTGTCTGATTGATTGATTGATTGGAGTTTTATGGCGCGAGAGCAACTAGGCCAAAATGCGCCAGGTGCATACACTATTGCAGGAAAAGGGTTAAGGAGAAGACAGAGCTATAGTAGCTGGTGATGCAATAAAAGTATGAACATGAATCGTGTAAAAGATATGGATATGAATTTCAGGTAAGTATAAAAGTTATAATGAATAAGAAAATATCTGAAAATAAAAAACACGGTGAAACAGGAGGGGTTATAACAGGTGTAGATAGCCCGTTATTTTAAGAAATTCCAAAACTTTACTGAAAGGTACAAGAGGTTCATCTCCTAGCAAAAATTTGGGATGAAATGGAAGATGGGATCCAAAAATAGTGGAAAAACATGCTCTTCGTTTTTGATCCAAGTACCTACAGTGCCACAGAATATGTAGAACAGTCAATGTTTTGCCACAATGCTCACAGCGGGGGGTATCATCATTACAAAGTAAATATAGATGCGTTAAACGTGTGTGTCCAATACGCAAGCGGCACATCAAGACCTCGTGGAACCGTTTCCTCTGGTGGGAGCTCTCCCATAATCCTAAACAAGGTTTGATATTATGTAGTTTATTGTCTGTTTCTTGACTCCATTCTAACTGCCAAAGTTCATAAATTGATTTTTTAATAACTGGTTTAAAATCCTCATAGGGTAGGCCAACCGATGCTTTTGGGCCACCCTTAACAGAGGCAGCCAATCTATCTGCTGCCTCATTACCTGGAATACCTACATGGCTTGGCACCCAGCATAGTTTTATATCAAGGCCAAGTAGGAGAGCGCGATTCATTTGGGCACGCGCTTGTTGTACGAGGCGGTTCTTCGTAACGGTAAGAGAACATACAGCCAGTAGAGCACTCTGGGAATCTACGAACAAAATAGCCTTCCGCACACGGTTTTCTAAGATGTGTTCAAGCGCCATGAGCACAGCGTAAAGCTCAGCAGTGAAAATACTTGCAACACTGTCAATACGTCTCGCTCGACTAAAGTGTTCCGAATAAACTGCGGAACCTACGAAAGACGAGCTTTTGGCCCCGTCAGTAAAAAATTGCACGTAGTCTTGATATTTTTCTTGTAATGCAAGAAATTCCTTGTGCAGAACCTGATGGTTAACTGACCTTTTATTATATTTTCTAAGCGACCAGTCACATGACAATCTTACTGCCTTCCAAGGGGCAACAGTCTGTGTTTCCTTAATCAAGTTACTTTCAGGAAGAGCCAGCTGCAGGGAGGCAGAAATGCTCTGAAGCCGGAAGCTTAATGGGCGTATTATGCTAGGTTTGTTTTCAAAAAGCCGCAAAAACATGGAGGTGTGAACAGAATTATTTGATGGATGCATAGGATCAGATTTTACTTTGTACCCATAGCACAAGCTAAGATATTGTCTGCGCTTCTCTAGTGACATTTGATGTGTATCTACATACAGGCTCAAAACAGGCGATGTCCGAAATGCTCCTGTGGCAAGTCGAAGGCCAAGGTGATGGACCGGATCCAGCATTTTTAAGACAGATTGCCGTGCTGATCCGTACACTATTGCAGCATAGTCCAGACGGGAACGGACCAGTGAGTTGTACAATCGGATGAGACATCGCCTGTCAGACCCCCAGGATGTGTGTTAAAGCACTTTGAGAATGTTAGACGACCGCAAGCATTTCTGCTTTAGCTCCTTGACGTGAGTCACAAAGATAAGTTTCTTGTCGAGAATAACCCCTAAAAATTTGTGCTCGTATTTTACTGGTATTGCAGCGCTATTGAGCTGCAAACAAGGATCAAGCAACAGACCACGACGTAGTGAAAAGGGCACACACACGGTTTTTTCAGATGAAAACTTAAAACCGTTTTCATCGGCCCATTTGCTCATTTTGTTTATTGAGAGTTGAAGCTGGCGCTCGCAACTTGAGAGATTGCAGGACGAAAAGGAAATCTGCACGTCATCTTCATATAATGAATATGAAACTGATGGGGGTATCACTGCAGCAAGGCTGTTTATCTTCACCACAAACAAAGTGACGCTCAATACAGCCCCTTGAGGGACGCCATTTTCCTGAGGAAAAACATCCGAAAGTGTGGAACCAAACCTAACCTGAAAAGTTCGGTCAGTCAAAAACTCCCTTATGCAGCGCAACATGCGGCCACGGACACCATATGTGTATAAGTCCTTTAGAATCCCGTAACGCCAAGTAGTATCATATGCTTTCTCTAGGTCAAAAAATACCGAAACACAGTGCTGTCTATGAACAAATGCTTCACGTATGAAAGTTTCCAGGCGGACAAGATGATCCAATGTTGATCGCCCCATTCTAAACCCACACTGATTGGGATCTAAAATTCCCTCAGTCTCTAAAAAGTGTACTAATCGTCTATTTATTAGTTTTTCATAAGTTTTCCCAAGGCAACTGGTCATTGCAATGGGACGATAACTTGCTGGTAGAGTAGAGTCTTTACCGGGTTTTAAAAGGGGAATTATATGTGCCCGCTTCCAGCACTGAGGAAAGGCAGAAGCCATCCACAAATGATTAAAAAAGGTTAACAAATGGCCTAGAGATTCCGGAGACAAGTGCCGCAACATTTCAAAGTGGATTTTGTCAGGACCAGGTGCCGACTGCTTTTTTGACCCAAGGGCCACCTCGAGTTCGCACATTGTGAAAGGCTGGTTGTATACCAGTGTGTCGGATCCTGAGATAGCAATTGGCCGCTTTTCTGCTACAGCTCTAAACTTCTTAAATTTTGCCGAATAATTAGATGAGCTAGACACTTCACGAAAATGTTCCGCAAGAACATTTGCCTGGCCCTTCAAGGTTGGCGAAGCCGAGGGAAAGAGAGGCGTCCTAAAAGAGAGGTAGTCACCCCGAATTTTCCTCATTCGGTCCCACACCTCCTTAGTAGTGACGAAACTGTTCACCTTGGAAACATATTTCATCCATGTGCTTTTCTTAGCTTGTTTCCTTGTCCAACGAGCCTTTGCTTTACATTTTTTAAACTCTATCTTGTTCCAGACCGTTGGGTAGCGGCAGAAAGTGCCCCAGGCCTTGTTCTGACGTCTAAGCGTAACAGTACAGTCTTTGGTCCACCAAGGCTTGCAGCGCTTAGGAAGATTTTCAGATGTTTGTGGAATGGAGGCAGATGCAGCATTTATGATCCGGTCAGTAACGTACAAGGTGGCATTTTCCGGGGTCATAGCTAAAAGTGCAGTTGGGTCAAGCACTGCTTCCAATGCAAAAAGAGCCCAGTCAGCTTTGTCTAATTTCCACCTGGGGATACGTGTTGAAAGTGAAAGAGGTGCTACAGTACTTTCTAAAAAAACAGGAAAATGGTCGCTCCCAAAAGGGTTATCTAAAACCTTCCAAGAAAAACAGGGAAGTAAAGTTGGGGATGAAAGAGACAAATCGATGGAAGTGAAAGTATTATGAGGTGCACTAAAAAATGTAGGATCTTGTCCATTTAAAAGGCAAAGGCCGGATGACAATAAAAATCTTTCATTGACACCACCACGAGAGTCTTGGCGAGCACTACCCCACATGGGATGGTGGGCGTTAAAATCCCCCAAGATTAAAAATGGTTGCGGAAGTTGCGATACAAGTCCATGCAGGTCATGTAAATGCAGTGGAATATTTGGTGGCAGGTAGAGTGAAACAAGTGTAATAAGGCGGTCCAGAAGAATACGAACTGCCACTGCTTCTAGAGAGGTTGTGAGAGGAACTGAAGCACAGGCAATACCACTCTGCACAACCACAGCTACTCCACCAGAGGAGTTGCTATGGGATGCACGGTCCTTTCTAAAAACCTGATGACGACGTAGAACATTAGTTTGTGTGTCCTTGAGATGAGTCTCCTGTAGGCATATAGCGACAGGTCGAAGCTCATCAAGGAAAAAATTTATGTCATCAATATTAGGGAAAAGACCACGGCAATTCCACTGCATGATACTATAGTTCTTTGCCATTTAGAGACGAAAAAATATATATAAAAGTGACCTAAAAGGGAGGTTTCTTAAGGTTTAAAATCTATTTTTATACGTGGGGTACTCTGCTTTTTAGGGGGATCTTTCTGTTTCCAAGTGGGGTCACTGGCGACAGAAAGAGAGGGCTCCGATCCTGAGGGGGAAGCATCCTCCTCGGACTTGGGCCCACTTATGTCCATGGGCTCGTCTGTTGCCGCCGACAGTTGACCCTTGAAGGTCGACTGCTTCGGCGGCTCCCCGGGCTTCCTCTGTGGAGCAGAGGTGCGAGGGGGTACCCCTCGGCCCTTAGGGGCTGAAGTGCCAGGTGGAGCAGGGGGGGTCAGCCCCTGCTCCGAGGTGGATGCTGAGGAGGCAGCATCCACCTTGCGATTCGAAAGCGGTGTCACTGGCACCGCTCCCGAGGACGCCGGAGACCTCGACGGGAGGCGCAGATCGTCCGTAGACGTCTGTGTTCCAGTCGAAACCATTGGCCGTACCGGTCTCCTGTGTACGGCCTCGGCATAAGAGCCTCTCGAGAGAAAGGCGAAACGCTTTTTTGCATCAATGTACGAAATGTTTTCTTTAACCTTCAAGGTGAGAATTTCTTTTTCTTGCTTCCATAACGGGCAAGATCGGGAGTATGCTGGATGTTTTCCATTACAGTTAGTGCACTGAGCTTCGTTCTCACACACATCAGTGACGTGCTCCTTGCTGGAGCATTTGGCGCAGGTCTCGCTACCCCGACAGCTCCGCGACCCATGGCCAAACCTTTGGCACTTAAAGCAGCGCTGAGGATTCGGCACATAAGGCCGGACTCGGCACTGAAGATAGCCTGCCTTTACATTAGTGGGTAGAGTTGCAGAGTCGAAAGTGAGAACAACATGCCTCGTTTTGCGTTCTACGCCATCGCGACGGATGGTGATGCGTCGTGCTGCAACAACTCCCTGTCCAGAGAGACCCTCAACTAGCTCTGTATCTGTTAGGTCGAGCAAGTCATCTTCAGAGATGACCCCTTGGATGGTGTTTAACTTTCGATGAGGGGTCACAGTGACCTTGTAGTCTGAGACGGAGTTCAGGGCTAGAAGTGAGTCACTTTGTTTCTTTGTATTTACCTCCACAAGGAGGTCGCCTGATGCCATCTTTTTGGCGCTAAAGTTCGCACCAATAACACCTTCAAGCACTTTTGATACCAAAAAAGGAGAAAGTTTAGCCAATGGCTTTTCGTCCTCAAAGTGCAGAACAAGAAACTTTGGAAATTTGAAAAGATCAGGAGTCTTAGTGGAAATGTCAAGGACTTCGGTGCGGACCCTTTTCAGGGCCCGATCAGTGGTTTTTTGCTTAGAACCCATAAAGATGGGAGGAAAATTCAGTGCCCGGGTGCACCGCCCACCACGGAGCCCAACAAGGGGGTAGGTAATGTGCCATAGCAAGATGGGCTTGGCTGACACAATTACTCTACCAGTGCTGCACGGGCACTATACCCTAGTGTGGTTGCAGGGACAGGACCTGTTTCCACTCAAGGTTGGCCCTTGCCGCCTAAGAAGGTGAAAAAGGAAGGAAGAGAGTGTAGAAGAAAAGAGAAAGAGGTGGGAGGAAAAGTGAAAGAAGGAAGAAGAGGGTAGAAGAGGCGACTGACTGAATCATCCTGGTCGGGCCAAGCCAGGACACCGGTCTACGAGAAGCAGGGGCCGAAGCGGTGTATTGCCTCGCCCGGGGGGCCCCGAAGGGTCCAAACATACCCCGGGCTCAAGTAAACCACCAGGGTCCCCCTTTCCCCGGACACGGGTACGCCACGCACAGCCAGACGTGGGTGGGCGAACCCACATGGCTCGGGGTTCGTAGTGACGCCACTCACCAAGCACCTACCAAGGCAGGTGCCCCCTGCGTGCGGGTATGGTGGCCCACGTAGCTGGGGTCCGTGGAGGCGCCACTCTCCAAACACCTGCTTTCACAGGTGCCCCCTGCGGGGTCACGCTGTCTGGTCTGTGCCGAAGATGCGGAGCAGAGGAACCTTTAGAACACAGCATGTTTTTAAAACTCCTTCCCCCCTCCCCCCTTTTTTTATTTTACGATGCTCCTCCAGAGAATACTTTTTTTTTCCTGAAAATATAAAATTTTGTGGTGCACAATGCACGCTGGAGGAGGATCGCGCTCAACTCATGTATTCAGAAACAAAAATTTTTCTCTCTTGGTGCAGCGTCGTGAAGAACGGCACGAGCGCCTTACACCACGAAAACGCGCTTTCTGACAGGAGTGATTTTGCAAACGATGTAGTTTTGCCGGATCACGCTGTCTGGTCTGTGCCGAAGATGCGGAGCAGAGGAACCTTTAGAACACAGCATGTTTTTAAAACTCCTTCCTCCCCCCCTCCCCCCTTTTTTCATTTTACGATGCTCCTCCAGAGAATACTTTTTTTTTCCTGAAAAAATAAAATTTTGTGGTGCACAATGCACGCTGGAGGAGGATCGCGCTCACCTCATGTATTCAGAAGCAAAAATGTTTCTCTCTTGGTGCAGCGTCGTGAAGAACGGCACGAGCGCCTGACACCACGAAAACGCGCTTTCTGACAGGAGTGATTTTGCAAACGATGTAGTTTTGCGGGATCACGCTGTCTGGTCTGTGCCGAAGATGCGGAGCAGAGGAACCTTTAGAACACAGCATGTTTTTAAAACTCCTTCCCCCCCCCCTCCCCCTTTTTTCATTTTACGATGCTCCTCCAGAGAATACTTTTTTTTTTCCTGAAAAAATAAAATTTTGTGGTGCACAATGCACGCTGGAGGAGGATCGCGCTCAACTCATGTATTCAGAAACAAATATTTTTCTCTCTTGGTGCAGCGTCGTGAAGAACGGCACGAGCGCCTGACACCACGAAAACGCGCTTTCTGACAGGAGTGATTTTGCAAACGATGTAGTTTTGCGGGATCACGCTCTCTGGTCTGTGCCAAAGATGCGGAGCAGAGGAACCTTTAGAACACAGCATGTTTTTAAAACTCCTTCCCCCCCCCCTCCCCTCTTTTTTCATTTTACGATGCTCCTCGAGAATACTTTTTTTTTCCTGAAAATATAAAATTTTGTGGTGCACAATGCACGCTGGAGGAGGATCGCGCTCAACTCATGTATTCAGAAACAAAAATTTTTCTCTCTTGGTGCAGCGCCGTGAAGAACGGCACGAGCGCCTGACACCACGAAAACGCGCTTTCTGACAGGAGTGATTTTGCAAACGATGTAGTTTTGCGGGATCACGCTGTCTGGTCTGTGCCGAAGATGCGGAGCAGAGGAACCTTTAGAACACAGCATGTTTTTAAAACTCCTTCCCTCCCCCTCCCCCCTTTTTTCATTTTACGATGCTCCTCCAGAGAATACTTTTTTTTACCTGAAAATATAAAATTTTGTGGTGCACAATGCACGCTGGAGGAGGATCGCGCTCAACTCATGTATTGAGAAACAAAAATTTTTCTCTCTTGGTGCAGCGTCGTGAAGAACGGCACGAGCGCCTGACACCACGAAAACACGCTTTCTGACAGGAGTGATTTTGCAAACGATGTAGTTTTGCGGGATCAAGCTGTCTGGTCTGTGCCGAAGATGCGGAGCAGAGGAACCTTAAGAACACAGCATGTTTTTAAAACTCCTTCCCCCCCCCCCCTCCCCCCTTTTTTCATCTTACGATGCTCCTCTAGAGAATACTTCTTTTTTCTTTTTTTCGGAGGGACTCCCTCCTCCGTTTGGGGCTGCCACTTTGACAATTATATTTGTGTCATTTGTTAACAGTAATCCTCAATTTCTTTTTTTTTGCACCCAAAAATTGTGAAGTTTAAACAAAAGTGCGAGAATTTGAGCGGCTACCTCTAAGGGCCGGTTGCACCAACGTCGCTTACCTTAACCCAAAGCGGCTCTTTCCTAAGTCGGCTTAGCGCCCTAAACCGAGCTCCGATAAGCACGGGTTTAAATTCCGGTTGCACCAACGTTAACCCGGCTTTCCAGACGCCCCATAGCTAAACGCTGGATTTGCCTAGGGAATTTAGGGACAAACAAGGCGAACTAGGGAACGCTCAGGGGGACGAATACGATTGGCGGAGAGGAATCTCGTGATGTAAACAATAAATCTGCTGTAGTAGCCGTCGTCGGCGTCTGCTTTTCGCTGTATTTCTTCGGTGAGTAACGAATTAAAGAGCTCCAAATTCAATCATTTTTTTCCGCTTAACGTTCAGAAACAGGAGTCAACGCTTTGAATAAACACAAATGCTCTTTACATTTGTGATTGTGTGTTTAATATCGGTTGATAAAAGAATATTTTGACAGTGACAATAGTTTTCGTGCTCACATTTTGAGATAAAGGAGCCATCGGGGGCCCCGAATCTCACCGATCGCGAGAAGGACGCTCTACTCGCTACATCGCTGAAGACAAAACATCATCGAGAATAAGTAGGCAGGTACGATGACTACTAAAATCAAGACATGCCCGAGACCGATGAAGTTCAAAACAGTGACGAACTCGCCACGGCAGCTGCAAAAATGCCCGGAAATCATCGAATAGAAGTCGTCGAGTTGTCGTCGCCACGAATAGAAGTTGTCGTCGCCACGAATGAAAGATATAAAGCAAAATATTCCTAAAAAGCGCGATCCCCAGAAAAGTCACGATAGTTTTCCGAAGCCAAGATTCTACTCACGAGACAAGAAAAATTCACTGAAGATTGTCTCGAAACTCAGAAAACGAAAGAAATTGACTTTTCGCTGTTTTATAATTTAAAAGCGCCGCAATTTGATGCAAACGGCAGAAGTGTCGACAATCAGCTGATCACCGAGATCATGTACTGCCACTATTCAACGCGCTGATCGGATTGAAGGATATGCGTTGCAAGTAGAAATAAACAAGCTGGTAAATAACAATACGTTACAGTTATGCGAAAATCAGTAAGGTATACATACGAATAAGCTCGTTGACAGAATAACCAACGGGAAGACAGACGTGAGCCCCACAGCTCCGTACGTATCTCGGTTAGGGCTAACACGCACTGAGAGTGGAGAGCCAGCTTGAAAACAGGGGTCGATAAACACTTCACGCGACAATATTTTGCATCCTTGTCACAATCGAAGGTCATTCTGTCGAGACTCTCACGCTGTTGTAGCCTAAAACACTTTGTACAACCAATGGACCTTTTTCACATACCGACGGCACCAGGCGGTAGCTGCACGAACTAAAAATCGAGGAAGTGACCTACCTGCGCTACCAATCGATAATGGGAGCTACGCTACCAGTTTCTTCGCTCTCCGAGCAGCGGCGCGTGCCCAACGCGACTCTAAAGAGGGGGATCTGTGGCGTCCACCCAAACGTCATGTTTTTCTCTCCGTCCACTTTCTTTTTTTGTGTAACACAATTATATATATGTTGCAATTACGTGTTCTACTCGCTGATCGACCGCCTCCTTCCGAATTTCCTCGATTTCTAGTGCCGACTTCCGCCGCTTGGCATCGAGTGCTCGCGCGTGCGCAGAACGCTTCTCGGAAAAGGTCCATTTCGTCCACCGCGTCGACCAACGTTATTAGAACAACTCAGTTCTGGAACTCCGCTCCGGAGGGGGGTCCCTTTGCGTGGCGCCTGTTAGAGGGCGCGCGCTCCGCATTAATACTCGCTATCATCATCATTGACGGCCCGGTTCTGGCCTTTCTTACGGATAACAGCAGCAGACAACTTTCAAATTGTTTCTGCTGCTGTTGGTAGTCACATTTTTACTTTTTACTGGCGAAAGGGCAAAAAGTAACCCAAAACCATGCTGAATCTCGAGAGGAATCGGGACTCAAAAGCTGCCGCGGGGCAGTAGCAGACGAAAACGCGTGGATTAATTCGCCGGCAGCGTCACCTAGCTGCAAAAAAATCGGACACGGTTTCGGACCCCCTCCAATGTACAGCGTCTATGGGAAGTTCCATAACTGAGTTGATCTAGTAACGGTGGCGTCGACCGCCACAAACCAGCCGCCATGTTTTGAAGCCAGGATCAAGAAACAACCAAAAGCAAAGTGCCCAATGTTGAGCGCTTACGATAAGCGCAGTTTAGTGCTAGGTTTAGCGATAAGCGATTTTGGTGCAACCGAACGAAACCGAAACTTAGCTTAGGTGCCCGGCTAAGCTCCGCTTTGCGCTAAGCGGCATTGGTGCAACCGGCCCTAAGACCACTAGAATCTTTCTTTTCAGGTATCCCTGCCGTACACACTTGTAGTTTTATTTATCGTCAGATTAATAAGCCATATTTAGTCCTTCCAATGCTTCTGTTCTGGGGGCAACTTTCATGAGATAGTTCAGCAACAACGAAAACATGTTTGGCTGGACATGATTAAAATAGCGCGAAGTCGACAAGGACAAAAAAAAGCACACGTACGACATGACTGGCGCTGGCTTCCAACTAAGTTTATTGCATCATCCAACCAAGCAATATATACCATCGTCTGCGGACATAAAGAACACAAAAAATAGTCAAGATTACGTGTCTCCCACGCGCCTATCTTCAGATAAAACCATCAAGAAAGGATAATTCTTTGTCAATGAGACACACCGACGGCATGCTGACGCACTTGTCTCCCGCTTTTTTTTTTTTTTATAAAAAAGAAACGCCTCTATAATTTCCCTCTCTGTCTTGTCCAGTGTTGGACAAAATACTCGATAAAAGTATTTAAGTTAAGTTACTAAATACCTGCGTCATAAAGTATTTAAAATACTACTCAAGTTACTTTCACTGTAAAGTATCTTGAGTAGAGTACAAATACTTATAAATGTATTTCAGTTACTTTTGAAGATACTTCCGCATTGCTTAATTTTGTATCGACGTCATTGACAGCGACAATTATGCAGCTACGCAAATCTGGGTTGCCAGAATGGTTTATTAGCACGCAACAACACAAAACGGAAAAAAGGTATTGTAGGGCTATTTTATGCAGTCCGACTATACAGAGCAAAATATTGTCACGAATGATAAATGATGAGGCGGCGAATAACTGAAGAAACTAAACGTTTAATGGGGCGAACTTGTTCCCAAAACAAAAGAGAGAAAGGCTAGTGTGGCAGGCGTCGATGTCGGCGAAACAGCAGGATCGACCGCTGGGGCGAGACTGACTCCGGACCGCCACTCGGAGCACCTTTTGTACCCGCGTGGGTTTCTGGAACATTCGGCGTAGAAAGTTCGGCGCGTAGAACATTCGTAACTCAATCAGTCGACAAAATTCTCGAACTTACCAGAATGTCAAGTTGAAGGAATAAATAAAAGAGAAGACCGTTTTCTGGTATCAAACCCGGACCCTCCGCGCGAGAGCCTCCGCGCGAGGGCCAAGCGCGGTAACCATCCGGCCACGCTGGGCAACGCACGTGGGAATATCACTGATAGATGTTACAAAACATTTCTGGGACAATAAGAAAGAGGTCGCTTTAGCTATTGGGGAGGAGATCAGACCGTGGCGCCCCAAGCGGTTAACTTTAGAACTAGATGGATGGGGACAACAAATACAATGGCTCAGCGCTCGGCTGACTTAACCGAACGCGGCGTCAGCGTTCGGCTGGAGTTCGTGTTCTCCGGTGAGGGGGAGGAGGGGCTCTTTTGTTACCACTCCGGCCTGCATGAACAATGCAGCATGCACCCTGCCCAGCTCAGCACAAAAGCCCAAGTGGGTCAAGTTCGCATCCTCTGACGACTGCTTTCGGGGGGAGATCCGGCACTTAACGCCACTTCACTAATTGTTGGTATTTTTTTCATTACACTATGCCCCGCGCTCTATTAAAAAAAGATGACACGAACATTCCCACAAGGCCTGTGGGCATGTGCATAGGCCTTGCGTTAGGTAAACACCGAGGTGTGGGGGTGACAAACGGGTCAGAGCACTTCGCCAATAGTGACATCGCTGAATATCACATCCTGCGGCGCACCTTAGACGCATCGTTTTACTACAATCCATATTCCCTATACGGGGAGTTCACTATAAACGAACTTGGGACACGGATATGAGTGAATGGATAACAAAGAGAACCTACATAATAGCCACGGCAGTGGTCGCACCTTCTTCAAGTAGGTTGCGTTCAGAAAGGCACTCAGCATTGGGGGGAGCTTTGTTGGGATTTTGAGCGGTCGTCCAGCTCGCAGTTCGTTTCCTGTACTGTTCTCTGCTTATCAATGTTCCCTTGCAGACAGTGGTCGCGAGAGCAATAAGTGCCAAACTGACAACACATAAAAAAAAACCTCGACGTTTTGCTTTAGCGGGGTCAAATATACAAAAAGCAAAACAAAAATGTATACTTTTTTGTGTGTGTTCACTTCTCATTTTCTTCTATTTGATATTTCTTGACACTTAATTTTGCATTGTTCTCGTAGGTCGTTTCCCGGTCTGCTTGCGCCTCCGGGTGGCATCTTTACTTCCGTAAAACCACACATTTGGTTTGAGGATTTGTTTTTTTTTTTGTTTTTTTTTTTTGGGGGGGGGAAACTATAGAAACAAAAGGCGCCTTTCGGAAGGCGAGGGGAGAACCTTCATTGTACGAACTTTGGGCTGAAATATGAGTCACAGTCGGCAAAAAAGCAATATTTTCACGAGCTCAGTTAAAGCCATCGTAGCTAATCGGAGCTAGCAACAGGATTCGGTTGCTCGAAAGAATGTTCGTTTGCTCGTGCCTCGCCCACCCCACTTCATACCGAAAAACTCGGAAAATGGCGGAATGTCAAAAGTGTATTTAAGATAATGAGTACAAGATACTCGGAATTGTAATTAAGATAGAGTATTAAATACTCTCCATCAAAGGTATTTGCAAGATACCAAGATACTCCAAAAAGTATTTAACATACAGTATCTTGAGTAGAGTATTTGAGATAGGCACAAGTCTGGTCTTGTCCTTTGCTCTCTTCAGGAACTTGGTCAAATTCAAAAGCGGTTTACACCCACATCATTCAGCGTGCTCCGTAAGATGACCACCCAAATCGCTTCGTACCGACAGAACACCGACCCGTTTGTCCAATGTAAATGCGGCCACAGCTAAAAGGAATTTTGTAAACAACCCCACTTGTGCAGTTAGTGTACATGACGGAATGTTTTTTTTTTTTTTTTTTTTTTAACATGCCGTCATGTACACTAGCTGCACAAGTGGGGTTGTTTACGAAATTCCTTTTAGCTGTGGCCGCATTTACATGGGAAAAAGCGGGTCGGTGTTTTAATGAGAGAGCGCGCTAGCCAGTGTCGTCGGGACTATTTTTTCTCTGGGGGAGCAAAAAAAAAATGCTACCATAAACAGCATCATCATCTTAATTTATTTTCCTTGAGAGCTCATGAAGGCACTATACAGGGGTCGTACACACGAATACATGAATACATAAAAAAATAAACACAGTTAACACACCGTCATAAGACCATGATATAAACACGCTACAAGCGGGCTCACTAACTGCGACGGATAATTAAAAAGAAAATTACACCATCTTCCCGAGGGGAACCATCGGGTGATGCGAAGCATCGCGGATCGTTATTAACGGTGTTAGTAACGTTGTTAGTTACGTTGTTAACTTGCGTTGGTTACCACACATCGCGTGAACGTTGTTGGAAACTCCGCAATGATCCGCATCACCCCATGGTTCCCCTCGGGAAGATGGTGTAATTTTTTTTTTGTCTTCAGTGGACGTAGCGTTGCTGTTAGTTTGTGGGGTGGTGCTGACGCTTGCTTGCGCCAACCCACTAACTGACGGGACTGTTGCTTCCATCACACTTCATCGGAAGAACGGAGTGAAGTGGAGTCAACAGCGCTGAACTGAACGCGCGCAGCGTGCGCAGCGCGCTACCGCTGCTTATATTCACACTTGAAGGGGAGGAGACTAGAGGAGGAGAGTTGCGCATGCGCGCGCGGTGTGAGTAGAAGCGAACGCACGCGAAGTGCACGCAGCTGGTAGAGAGAGAGAGCGGAGAGAGTAACGCGCAGCTGTTGGAGAGAGGGAAGGAGGAGAGTTGCGCATGCGTAGTGTGAGTGCGGACTACGACGCCGCCGGACATAGACCCGAGCAAGAGATGCTCCGCATCTAAAAGCTAGTGCCAGAAATGTATCCTTTGTGCGACGTTTTCTGAAGTTTTTGTTATCGACGCGAGCATCTTCTGTCGGTATGAAGCAATTTGTGTAGTCATCTTGCTGAGCACGTAAAATGATGTGCGTATAAACCGCTTTTGAATTTGACCAAGTTCCTGAAGAGAGCAAAGCACAAGAAAGAGAGGGAAATTATAGAGGCACTTTTATCAAAAAAGCGGGAGACAAGTACGTCAGCATGCCGTCGGTGTGTCTCATTGACAAAGAATTATCCTTTCTTGGTGGTTTTATCTGAAGATAGGTACGTGGTAGACATGTAATCTTAATGTATAACTAGTTTTGTGTTCTTTTTGTCCGCAGACGATGGTATATATTGCTTGGTTGGATGATGCAATAAACTTAGTTGGAAGTCAGCGCCAGTCCTGTCGTACCTGTGCCTTTTTTGTCCTTGTCAAGTTTGAGCTATTTTAATCATTTCTAATACGAACCAACTCGCCCAATCAAAAGTCATTTTGGCCGCCTCAATGATGCGTACATGTAAAATGGTCCATGCAACTAGTTTTGTACTTTCAGTAAATACCACTAAGAGCTAATCCCTGACGTTGATAGCTTGCGAAAACACCCATTAGTTTTCTCTCTCCGCGCAATGGCAGACGCAGAAAAAAAGAAAGGAAAGAAATAGCTTTCCCCTCCTCAACTCGCTATAGACCTTTTCCGCTTACTCTCGCCCCCGATCGCCAAGTAGGCATATCCGGTATGGGCGACGAAACAATATCAAAACGTTTCAACCTGAAAATAGTAAAAAAATAGAAGGGAGGCAAAACAAGAATGTGTGACGGTTACGTTTATTTCCTAAATGCCTTCGATCGGCGTGGCGACGGCAAAACAATGTTTTCGCCCATACTGGAAGTGACGAAAATTCAAGATGGCGGCGCCCTTGTGAAAAAGGCCATATTTGTGGGTGCTGTTTAGAGCGCATGCTCAGAACGAGCTCACATCAATAGGCTGCTAAGACCGGCACTTTTGATAGTGCGGAATGCACGTTGCAAAAGAACTGTGGAAGCTCGCAATCAGCACGCGCTCAGCAGTCGCGCACACAGCTACGGCCGCCAGTGAATACTCCCTATTAGAACAAGCGGCGATGTGATCTGACGTTATTTGCATACCGCCAGTGTATAGACCTTTTCTTTAACGGCGCCGCCATCTTGAGAATTGCGGCGCCGATGACGCCGTCTAGTGGCTTAGAAAAATAAATACCGGCTAGTTCTGGCAGCACAGCTATCTGGGTAGGCAACGGTGTGGGTATGGGGGGAACTTGGCTAGACTTGGCTATGGTGGGTTGCAATGACTTGGTTGGAGCTTGTCCGGTTGAATCCAGCTGGCTACTCCAAGGCCATCACCTTGCCTCCTCGAGAGAACGACGACGAAGACGGTGGGGTGTTTTGATTGAGTTTCCACAGCGAAGTATATATGAGCAGTTTAATGTAGTTATGCAGGTAAGCTCTCTGCATTTGATAGCTCCATCTTGAGTGGTGGCATGTAGACTTTTTCATACCTTTCACATACCATGGGGCTTGCAGTGTAATACCCCTGTCAGACGGGCACCTTGAATGTCATTTACGCTAAAGGCCTTTAGGATTTTCAAATGACATTTAAGTCGTGTCGTGTCAGACGGGCAACTCAAATGTCATTTAGGTGATGTCTATCACGATAGCGGTCTGTTGTTAACCCGGCAAACTAGTGTTTATTTTATTGTTTACTAAGTAAATAAAATGTAATGAATTCTCAGACCATAAAATTCAAACACGGTGATGAAAACTAAGTACACGTTTTGACGGAGACAAGGTGTTTTGTGGCAACTATGACACGACGTCAGCAATCCCAAGTAATCCGTAGCCGTAGCCGTTCCGCCGCTTGGCTCGTCTGCATTCGGAACTCCGTGCATCTTGCTCGCCGTTGTTCCTCGCGCTCTTTCGTTCTTCGCCGGATTCGTATACCTCGTTGACGTTTACGTCTGCGATCGATTCAAGCGAAGACCGTGACCCTGTAGCGATGGAGCCTGCTGACGACAATGATCGTAGTGCGATGGATCCGGAACTGCCGGAACGTCGGATCGCGTTCCTGACGCGCAACTGAGGCCGCGAGTATATTGAACAAATATATCGCAAAAGGTGTGCGAGATATACACGTTATAAGCATTTTTTTCTAAAAATAATTGCTACAAGCATTGTTTTCAATTGTATTTATATTCATTATAATGTTTTATTTCAATTCGCGGAACTTGTGCTGACCGCTGTTAACGAGACTACACATTTACGAGCCGTAAATGAGTTTGGGAGAACTCAGTTGAGCTCGAATGCCATTTAAGTCAAATGTCATTTGAGTTGCCGTGTGACACTGCCTAAATGACATTTACACTGAATGTCATTTGGGGTAAATGTCATTTGAGGTGCCCGTCTGACAGGGGTATTAACCTAATTGGACCACCTGCACCGGGAATTAAAATCGGCCCTCTTGTCGTAGACGAAGTGGTCGTGAGCTTAAACGTGACGTTGAGTCTGATACGAATCTCTCGCTATTCAAGCTCGCAATCGACTGACTTCATAAACAAGGATTCTTGGGGAAAATACGAAGCTCGATAACATTGCGCCACACTCGCGCTGCAGCTTCTTGTGCTCATGGCACACTTTCTGCTATTGTTCTTATGCTTTTTAAAATTATTTATCCATCCGAAGACCACGCAGTGGTAGCCAGACAGTCGTAGATTTTTGGAAATTGCAGCACGGTAAAAAGGAGCACTCGGAACAAACTCTTGCACGACGTCCGTTTTTAAGCCTTTTCGCCCATACCCTTGGCGGTTGCATACCCTGTGTCAGCGGGCAATCCAAAAATGCACCAGGTCGAGGGTACGTCAGTTACTGGCTGGTTTGAGGTTATAGACCTTTTTCGCGTAACCTCAAACCAGCCAGTAACTGACGTACCCTCGACCTGGTGCATTTTTGGATTGCCCGCTGACACAGGGTATGCAACCGCCAAGAGTATGGGCGAAAAGGCTTAAAAACGGACGTCGTGCATGAGTTACTTCCGAGTGCTCCTTTTTACCGTGCTGCAATTTCCGAAAATCTACGGTTGTCTGGCTACCACTGCGTGGTCGTCGGATGGATAAATAATTTTAAAAAGCATAAGAGCAATAGCAGAAAGTGTGCCATGAGCACAAAAAGCTGCAGCGCGAGTGTGGCTGCAATGTTATCGAGCTTCGCATTTTCCCCAAGAATCCTTATTTATGAAGTCAGTCGATTGCGAGCTTAAATCGCGAGAGATTCATATCAGACTCAACGTCACGTTTAAGCTCACGACCACTTAGTTTACAACAAGAGGACCGATTTTAATTCCCGGTGCAGGTGGTTCAATTAGGTTATCACTGCAAGCCCCATGGTATGTGAAATTTATGAAAAAGTCTACATGCCACCACTCAAGATGGAGCTATCAAATGCCGAGAGCTTACCTGCATAGACTACATTAAATGGCTAATATATTATTTCGTTGTGGAAACTCAATCAAAACACCCCACCGTCTTCGTCGTCGTTCTCTCGGGGAGGCAAGGCCTGGGAGTAGCCAGCTGGATTTAACCGGACAAGCTCCAACCAAGTTATTGCAGCCCACCATAGCCAAGTGTAGCCAAGTTCGCCCATACCCACACCGTTGCCTACCCAGATAGCTGTGCTGCCAGAACTAGCCGGTATTTCTCTTTCTAAGCCGCTAGACGGCGTCATCGGCGCCGCAATTCTCAAGATGGCGGCGCCGTTAAAGAAAAGGTCTATAGACTTTTTTGGCATAATCTCAAACCAGCCAGTAACTGACGTACCCTGGACCCGGTGCATTTTTGAATTGCCCGCTGACACAGGATACACAACCGCCAAGGGTACGGGCGAAAAGGCTTAAAAACGGACGTCGTGCATGAGTTAGTTCCGAGTGCTCCTTTTTACCGTGCTGCAATTTCCAAAAAATCTACGGTTGTCTGGCTACCACTGCGTGGTCGTCGGATGGATAAATAATTTTAAAAAGCGTAAGAACAATAGCAGAAAGTGTGCCATGAGCCCAAGAAGCTGCAGCGCGAGTGCGACTGCAATGTTATCGAGCTTCGCATTTTCCCCAAGAATCCTTATTTATGAAGTCAGTCGATTGCGAGCTTGAATCGCGAGAGATTCGTATCAGACTCAACATCACGTTTAAGCTCACGACCACTTTGTCTACGACAAGAGGACCAATTTTAATTCCCGGCGCAGGTGGTCCAATTAGGTTATCGCTGCAAGCCCCATGGTATGTGAAAGGTATGAAAAAGTCTACATGCCACCGCTCAAGATGGAGCTATCAACTGCCGAGAGCTTACCTGCATAGACTACATTAAACTGCTCATATATACTTCGCTGTGGAAACTCAATCAAAACACCCCACCGTCTTCGTCCTCGTTCTCTCGAGGAGGCAAGGTGATGGCCTGTGAGTAGCCAGCTGGATTCAACCGGACAAGCTCCAACCAAGTTATTGCAGCCCACCATAGCCAAGTCTAGCCAAGTTCCCCCCATACCCACACCGTTGCCTACCCAGATAGCTGTGCTGCCAGAACTAGCCGGTATTTCTTTTTCTAAGCCGCTAGACGGCGTCGTCGGCGCTGCCTATCTCTTCCTTTCCAAACTCCTTCTCTCTCTCTCTCTCTCTCTCTCTCGTCGGCGCCGCAATTCTCAAGATGGCAGCGCCGTTAAAGGGGTCATGTAACGATTTTCCTACTTCTTCCTCCTTAGCTTTAATCCTCAACTCAAATGCGAATTTTGAAATCACGTCGTCGTGACATTCTGCGGCACCGCTCCGATGATTCCTAGCTTCCACCGTGCTTTTTATGCACACCATAGAACTTGTCATTCCCCAGTGACGATAAGTTCCGTCAGGGCACTCATTGGCCACGAACGCGAATTCAAATATTCGTCGACGGATTGATTGTTGACGAGCGCATACGTCCGAGTGACGCAGTTCTCGTGTCCAATGCGTGAGCTGGGCTCGGCTGACGTCAGGTTGGCACCGCTGACGCGCTTTGGGAACCGCGGATGTATCATAGTGAAAAGGCGGAGAGCTTTCGAAGGAAAGAAGGTACAAAATAGTCCGCTATATTTTCAAATGTTCGTACCGAAAGTCAGGCTTTTGACTTTCTACCTTTTTTCTTTCGGCCCACTGAACGATTTGCTATCAGTAAAATCCTAATATAAATTGATTTATTCCAGCCCAAAATTCGTTTCATGGGCCCTTTAAGGAAAAGGTCTATAGAGTTCGACTATTCCCATCTTTGATTGAGCACGAGCCAACACGAATGTTTGGCGATGCTGATTGTCACGAACCCGAGCACTTGACTCGGGCTCATGACAATCGAGTACGTCACAATGTCACGTGACTCGCGGTAAGAAGTCGTGATGGCATGTGACGTCACGGTGTAGGGAAAGGAAGGCCGGGGAGGAAGAAGCAGACGAAACGCTGGAGAAGAAAGGGGGAAATCTCCTCCTCTCTCCAGCGTACCGCCTACTTGCTCCTCCCCGGCCTTCCTTTCCCTCGCCCTACCTTCTTGAGTTTCAGCGGACTACAGTGACGTACCCAATTTAAGCCGACTTGACGCGGTGAGTAACGCAACTACGTCACAAGGCCACGTGACGTGACAATACTTTACAGCATGTCTTGACACCATGACGTCACGTGACCACGTGACACAAGCTTAATCGTAGTGCCGATACAAAAGCGCCACGAAAACCCACAATTTTTGATCACTGCATAGAAATACAGCTGCCAATTTTTACTTCTCGAACACTCATTTTGTAATAAAAAAAAAAAAGTTACCGTGAACCGTTTTGAACCGGTTACTGTTATATATTTTTTTCGGTTCAGTTCTGGTTCAGTTCCAAGATGACGGCGAAGATTTCGGTTAGGTTCCGGTTTTCGGTTCGGTACGGTTCCGGTTCGAGACTCTGGTCCGGAGGCCCTATTCCCAAACGTCCATCGTCTCCTCAAGATCCTAGCGACTCTGCCCGTAACAACGGCGGAAGCTGAGCGCTCCTTCTCTTCACTACCACGGTTAAAAACATGCCTGAGAGCGTCCACTTCGAATGAGCGATTGCTCGGTCCAGCGCTTTTGAATGTTCACCGCGACATATTGAAGTTCAAGCGGAGGACATCGTGGATATTTTTTGCCGTGAACGCAGGCGGCTGCATTTTAATGTGTAGGTGCTTGACATGAATGAAATGATCAAGGGAGCCTGGAAATTGCTTTCTGAAATAAGCAGTCACAGTTACCTTTTTATTGCGGTAATTTCTAGTCGAAAGCACGTAATTCTGATTAGTACACAAAGGGTGTGCGTGAGCGCAGCGCCACCCGTGGCTTACAGTGCAATTGTTTTTACAGTTCATTTAATATTCCTTACATCACTGACATTAGAGAGTTTTAGTAGATCGTTCCGATACTGCCGATCACGATACTCCGCCACTGCCTTCCTTGCGCAGGCATAGTATCGTTATCGGGGCTATCGGAGGTATCGGAACGATCTACTAAAACTCTCTATTGTTTCATATTATCACCATGTGTTCGTTTTATTATGTTCCCTTTGGTTTGATTGAACCGTGTATTTCAGTGAAAATAGTTTGCTGCACTTCGCCTTGAAATTGCCATCCTTGACCCCACAAATGTTTCGAAAGATCCGTTCTCTATACACCTTTTTCGTTTAGCCTCGCACCCAGCCACGTTGTCCCCATATCCGGTATGCGTTCCGAACAAAAAATAAGACAGTAGAGAGTTTTAGTAGATCGTTCCGATACCTCCGATACCCCCGATAACGATACTATATATGTAAGCGCAAAGGCGGAGGCAGAGTATCGGGTATCGTTATCGGAGTCATCGGAACGATCTACTAAAACTCTCTATTACAACCCCGAACAAGTAAAAAAGCATAGAAGGATCATAACTAGAACGACTGACGGTTGCAATTAAAATGTTAACACGTTCTAGTGCCGAGACGAGAAGAAAGCGATGGTTTCACGCATACCGGAAGTTGCAGAATTGAAGATGGCGGCGCCCACGCAGAAAAGGTGTATATACTGTTCAGACTTGTACACGTAACTGAAAAAAAGTAACCGAATACAATTACAATTACTTTACTGTAAAAAGTAACCGATTACAATTACAATTACCGCCTCAGAAGAGTAATCGAAAAATTACTCTAAAGTAATCGATTACTTGTCACGTTACTTTTTATTCAACTTTTTTTCTTTATTACGATTGCATAATTCTTGGGGTCTCGTGCTCAGTTGTTTCGAAAAAAAGAAAAAGCCTTGACCATTTTTGCTTAGAGCTGAGTGAGAGACGCCAACACACCCAATCCCTCTCGCGAAAAAGAAAATAAATAAAAAGAACGCTATTTAAATACATTACCCACAAGAGGCTGGATAAGGCCATTTTTTATACCCTGACGTAGTTTCCGGTGTACCAAAAAAACATTTACCCAGGTAACGAGGCATTGTAAAGTGGGCTACTAATCCTCGAGGTTCCATGCTTAGTGGTTTCGAAAAAGAAAAAGAAAGTGACCGTTGCCCAGAACTGAGTGACTCCAGCCCACCTATACTTTGTCTCGCTCTACGATGGACCAAAGGCCAAAGCCACGGGCCGCCAGGTCCAATCACGTTCCACGCTATACTATGACGTGGTTAACATTAATTAGGAGTGGACGAATAATGCTACAAATCCAAAAAATTACACCATCTTCCCGAGGGGAACCATGGGGTGATGCGGAGCATCGCGGATCGTTATTAACGGTGTTATTAACGGTGTTAGTAACGTTGTTAGTAACGTTGTTAACTTGCGTGTTATTACGTTGTTAACTTGCGTTGGTTACCACACATCGCGTGAACGTTGTTGGAAACACCGCGATGCTCCGCATCACCCCATGGTTCCCCTCGGGAAGATGGTGTAATTTTTTTTTGTCTTCAGTGGACGTAGCGTTGCTGTTAGTTTGTGGGGTGGTGCTGACGCTTGCTTGCGCCAACCGACTAACTGACGGGACTGTTGCTTCCATCACACTTCATCGGAAGAACGGAGTGAAGTGGAGTCAACAGCGCTGAACTGAACGCGCGCAGCGCGCTACCGCTGCTTATATTCACACTTGAAGGAGAGGAGACTAGAGGAGGAGAGTTGCGCATGCGCGCGCGGTGTGAGTAGAAGCGAACGCACGCGAAGTGCACGCAGCTGGTAGAGAGAGAGAGCGGAGAGAGTAACGCGCAGCTGTTGGAGAGAGGGAAGGAGGAGAGTTGCGCATGCGTAGTGTGAGTGCGGACTACGACGCCGCGGGACATAGACCCGAGCAAGAGATGCTCCGCATCTAAAACGCCGCATCACTTCTATAGCTTCGACGCTGCAAAGAGCCTGTATGTCGTGGCTTTCTTTGCGACGTAAAATTGTTGAGTCACTCACTGCTATTCAATTCGAGCCACTTTCCACCCATCCCCTGATAAGTGATCCGAGACAAGGGCACCAATACGCGCATCGAAGCGAAATACCGCACAATTTCTAAGTGGCTCGAGATTGGATCTGGCGTTCCGTAGCTTGTGCCTTTAGTCCATCGCAGGGCGAGACTAAGTATAACCCCCACCCCCCCTCCCCCTTGTTCTGCAAAAAAAAAAAAATCTAAAACTTGTATTTGTAATTTTGTAATCGATTACAGCAAAAAAGTAATTCAATTACAAGGATCGTTACTGCTTAAATGGAGTAAGTGAAGCGTTACAAAATTACAGTAAAATGCAATCGATTACCAGTCATCCATTACTTGTAACGCGTTACGTACAAGTCTGACTGTGATGAAGTTCCGCATCCCATCGAATAAATATGAATGAAGCAATGTTGCATATGTTTTTAATTTGAGTAGTTTCTACCCAACAAACATTTTTTCCCGAAAGCATATGAGTTGGGGATAGTCCGCGCTCCCCCTTTGCTCCGTGCAAAACCGACTGCGTGAGCAGAGGAGCGACCTCCCCCCCCCCCCCCCCCCCCCCTGCCTACGCCACTGGTACTATGTCGTCCGCATACATCAGTCCTGGTATTATTTGTATTACAGTTCTCCCTCCTTCCATATAACTCACATCAGAACCAAAGTTGCTTTGCTCTAATTACTTTTCCATTTCGCTGAGATATATCATGAAGAGCTGAGGCGACAGTGGACAGCCCTGCCTGAGCCCTCTATTTAATGCTGCGGGTTGTGTAGTTTCTGCTTCCCACGTTATAGCTACCTTATTGTCCGTGTACACATGCTGAAGAAACCTAACCAAATTTGCATCTAAGTTATACCCCCTCAGCTGACCCCAGAGTTTTCCCTGGCTCACATTATCGTACGCTCCCTTGATGGCCAAAAAAGCTAACCAGTAAGGAGTTTGTTTCTTCATTGCTATTTCTACATATTGTGTGGCGACGAATAAGTTATCTTCCAGTCATCTATCTCTTCGGAATCTATTTTGGAGCTCTCCCAGTATTTGCATATCTTCTGCCCATTCCTCCATTCTCCGCTTTACTATCTGCATAGCTAATCTGTATAGCACTGAAGTTACCGTTATTGGGCGATATGACTTAATGTTTTTTTTTTTGTTTCCTCTGCATTTATATATTAGTCTAATTTTACTTAGTTTCCAGTCATTGGGTACCTCTCCTCCGATAATCACTTGATTAATCACATGCCGTAACTTCAATTTGCTTGTTTTTCCTAGTGTCTTCATGTGCTCCATGGGTATGTCGTCTGGGCCTGTCGCTGTACCTGCTGGAACCAATTACTTTCTGCCTTGTCCCATTCTTTTGCGGTCGTCTCCATTGTTACGCAATTCTGCTCCTCCTCTACATTGCTGCTCTCCGTGCTATCCACTGTCCCCCTCTGCTCAAGCTGGGAGAAAGCCTCTTCGATTGTCTGCCTAATATAATCCCGTGCATCTTCCTCCTCTACTTTTCTCCCTTCCTGTGTGGCCAGTAAGTGCTGGAAACCCTCTGTCTTTCTCCCCTGCGCTTTAATGTGCTGCCAAAACCTTCGTGACGCATTCCTAATTTTTTTTTTTTTTTATTTCAATCATGCACTCCTGCATTCCCAATTTCGGCCTGTATTAAAGCTGATGCCTCCCTTTTCCGCCTCTTGGAAGTTCTCTCATTTCGATGCTACTTCAGCTGACAAGGCTCCCATTTTCTTTGTCCATTTATGCTCCCTAGGTGCCTCTTGACGCCGCAGTATGGCTGCTTCGACCTCCTTATCCCACCAGCTTTTTGGTTTGTGTCTTCGTTTTTGCTTTCCTCTTTGTTTAATTCGATGCTTCTCTAATTATCTTTTAAAGATATTCATTAAAGCCTCATACGTTCATTCTCTTGCTGGTTGTTTCGATACTACGTTCTCAATACTTTTAGGTACATGTTGTATTTGAGGTTCACTTAGTTTCGGCTTACCCGCTCGTTCCTGAGCCAGCTGTTCTGGTTCGGATGAGCCAGGTTTAATCTTAATTCTTTTGTGGTCACTCCCTAAGCTTTCTGTACCTTCCTCATCTATTTCCATACTTCCTAACCGACCATACAGTTCGTGGGACATGAGGCAGTAGTCTATTGTTGAGTGAGTTGTTTCGTTCTCACGTTATTTTCCTGTACGTATACACAGATGCTGCACTGCGAGGAAACGGACACGGAGCCATTGGATGGTTCATGTTAAACTCCCAGATGACATGCAGCCAAGTACTTAAGGGTGAGTGTAGCCTCAAGGAAGCCGAGCTACAAGCTATACTGGCAGGAGCCAAACACGCGGCCACACACTGTAACAAGACAGAAGCCCTCTACAAACACGTGTGGGTACTCACTGATAGTTGGGAGGCACACGCAGAATGCGACAAGGTTGACACCCATAGCAACACCGTCCGACAGCTGCGAGAATTAGGCCAACAATTTGCAGATGAAGGACGCGTCCTTCGAATTGGATGGGTGCCGGGACACTCCGGCATATATGGCAACGAAGAGGCCGACAATGCTGCCAGAACGGTGCTTGAAGCTGCGCCTGCGAGACCAGACCAGGAGCAACAGGAACAAAGTCAAGAAGGCGAAAATGATGTCCTCCCCTTCGACCCCGACGAGTTCCTGTCCCTGGGAAGGACGAGGAGGCCCAAGACACTGACAGATCTGGTCCCTCAAGATCCGGACGGCGAACTACCTGCCGAATACAGCCGGAGCGACCGCGTTATCCTGCACCGGATCCGCATCAACACGGCAATAACGCCTGCCCTGCAGGCTAAGCTGGACAGAGCCAGGCGAGTCCGACACCCCGATGACCCCGGGCCGGTTATCGACGGTGACTGTACTCGATGCGAGAGCAAGAGTCCAGCAACTATACTACATCTTCTCTGGGAATGCAGAGCCACTGTACGCTTAAGGCGGGCCACCATATACGACCTCCCCGCTTGTCATCGACCCAAAACTTTCGTAGAGTGGACGCGACCAGGGGGCGACATACAGCACAGGAAGATCGTGCTGGACTCTCTCCCTTAGTTCATTCGAGAAGCCGGTATCCGGCACTATTTTTAAACATTTCATCTTCATTGTATTCCCCATCTCTCACCCCTCATCTTCCCCACAAATGACGTAAGGTCAAGGTGGTGGAAAAATCATTAAAATACGTCTTAAACAAACAAACAAACCCCTAAATTTAGCAGAAAAATTTCCCCGCTAAACTTAGCTAAGCAAATCCCGCTAAATTTAGCAGGAAACTTTCCCCGCTTAATTTAGCGGAAAAAATTCCCCAATAAATTTAGCGGAAAAAGTTCCCGGCTAAACTCCCTTCCGTACCCTCGCCTCCTCCTCCTCCTCAAGAGCTGCGCTTTAATTCGGCGTTACAGAGAATTGTAAACGTCTTTCATTTTTTTCTTGAGTGCTCCCTAAAAAGTCGCTTAAGAAATGCTTGCGACAGCGTCGGAATAGTGGAACCGGGAGGACCGGAAGTATAGACCGTTTTATCGTGGGTAGCGCCATTTTGAGAGCGATAGAGAAAAGGGGAAATGGCTACCGGCGCTTTCTCCCTTTCTGGTTGTGTAGAAAGAGTGAAAGTCCCGGATGAGAGGCTTGGCCGGTGTTGGGTGTCCGCTGCGCCCCAACTTCGTTCGCGCTTTCTTTTCTGTTTTAAACTCGCAAACTTAATTAGCGCCACGGGCTTTGATGGCAACAGTCCCCCGGTCATCGGGACACCATTGCTTGGTCATAGGGTGCACGAATGACGACAGAAAGCGTCGAATACTGCCCGAGGACCTATGCAGCTTGCATGGAATCTGGCAAGGCGAGTGCGGCTGCAATGTTTTTAAGCTCCACCGCTTTCTGCATGACTGGAAATGATGAACCATTCATCGAGTTTTGCTTGCAATGGGCCTATTTCAACGTAGCCGTTTTTAGTAATCAACAAGCGATACACGAAACGGGAACCTCAATTAACTTTTTAAACACCCGGAGCTGCTACAGATCGTTTTGCTGCGCTGCTTTTATCTTGCGTGTCCGTGTTCTTATATTTCCTTGTGGATGAATGACGAAGACGTTCTAGATGTACTTATATCGAACCGCAGAAAGCCTCAAAACAGCCACGAATTATTTTACTCTTTGATGCAATATTTTCAGTACTAACCTCCAATTTCTAGCGCTGACACGTTCGCCGCCGCTGTTTCCCCCGTCGCCGCACTGGCGGATGCCATGACTTGAACAAAGAAGCGTGTACACTGGGCTCAAAAACGCAGATCGCAACACACGAGTGTCACAGGTTCGGATGTTAAAGATCCCATTTAAACAAACAAATTTGGAATTTGACTTGGACCGCTGTCCAGGTGTTAGGACCACACCTTGGCGATAGACTTCCTGAGAGGCGGAAGGAAGTGAGAGCAAAGCAGGCCGACATTTCGAACAGTATTTTATACAAAATAATTCAAAAGTGATAGAAAGGCGCACAGGACGTACACACAGTTGAAAGAAGGAAAGAAAAAGAAAATCAAAAGTCAAATCGAGGTTGTCATACAGTTTTGGAGGGGGAGAGCCGAGTCAGGGTCCCAAGATGCCGGTGGGCGTCAGGTTCGTTGCGCCGCCAGTCGGGGTCGAGAAGTCGTGGTGGCTTGGGTGTTGTAGTGACGCACATCACTCACTCACAAACATTCACACACCCCCGTCGAATACTTCTCGGTGGTCGAACAACCATACCCCCGCGGACCTGCTCAGCGCCGAACATTCCACACCGACGCCGTCTTGCTCCCGCGTTCCAACGTTCTACTCCCCGCCTCGCGCGCCCGGGATCTCCTCCCCGCCGGAGCACGCGCCGGGGCACGCGCTCCTGTCCTCGGCGCTCGCGCACCCCACTCGCAAACACGAAAACGAACAACACAATAACCATTGAAGGACAAAAATAGTTATTGAATTCTGTGACACTACCCCTTATTTCAAAAAATATTCACGCAGGAATATTTAAAAACAAACATCACAAAATTCAATGCGCACTATCTCTTCACGTTTTACCACTGCTATTCCTCAAGAACGTCCTAAAACGATGCAATCAGTAACAATTCACACAACATTTCAATGTATTTCTAGTCCTATCCGCTTTGCTTACTGCAAATTAACCGGTTTCACCGTACATTAATTTTTTTTTATAGTATAACTCTACAATCGACTGAGGTATCCTTTCCCGACAGTTAGAAACATTGCGGTACACCAATATTGACTACGAAAACATGCACATACAAACTATATCTGTACTCACGTTACACGAACACCGAAATTACTTCATGCTGGAAAATATTTTAGGTCTGCTTCAATAAAGTTTTTCTATAACACTTTCCAACTCGGCTCAAATCCTAAGCACCAAGAATTTCGATCATTCCATTGATACGCCTAACCAGATTAATAGTAAACTCTCTCAAAAACCAACCCCGGGAGATTTTAGTTATACCCTTTTCCAATCGATTCTCTAGAGTATTCTTTAACAACACCCAAAAATACAGAACAACGCAGCTGCACTTAAGGACGCAATAAAAAAAAACAAAGCAAAAAAAAAAGCCAAGTTCACAAACAAAACACGCACCCACATATAATCCTTCAATAGAATGCTCCAAAAAAGCTCATCCAGTTTCCAAAGCAATATTCGTTCCATGTGTTCAACCAGTAATAAAAACAAATGAAACTAACCTGCATGAATTGTTTTACGGTGCACTGGACAGACATGGCACATCAAAGACGTTCTACATTAAGTGGCTTACCGGTCGTGTGTATGATTGGTCCTCTGATGCTT
>JABSTQ010008786.1:0-23507 GCA_013358835.2 Ixodes persulcatus
TGTGTGAAGTGCGAAGTGCAACTGTGCCTTGTCCCAGGTCCTAACTGTTTTCAGTTTATTGGACATAAAATAATGCTGAAAATGCCCATTATCGCTCACAATCACATTTCGAAAACATCATACGAAGAAAGGGGAGTTTTTTCTGGGACCAGGTTTCGGTTATTCTCTGTTTTGTAAAACCACGTCGGGATTTCTAGGTCTCCACTATTTCAAGTAAAGTTGTGGGCATCAAAGGGTTAAAGACTTCTGGGGGTGAGCAGCAAGGTGTTGGTGCCTCCACCAAGAGCCCAGTACTTTATCCTGACAATCCTTGTGTCTTGGGACGTGCGGCCACCTAGTGAATACCAGCAACAGCCCTCTCAAACGCACCCTTTCATTTTTTTAAATGTTTGGTCAATTCATTTTTTTTTTTTTTTTCAAATTCAGCTTCAGTTTTTCTTTCATCCATTTTCTCGTCTTATTTTTTCGATTCCTGTTTCAGCTTCTTGTTCCCTCTTCTGCTCAGCCCACATAATCATAGTCAGGTCAGCAGGATACTATTTGTGAAAACAAGATGGAATGTTGTTTGAAGGTGATTGTTTTAGTAATCCTCATCCATGCAAGTCCAGCCAGTTTTCCCTCCCATGTCAAGAGGATTGTAGAGGTGGTACTTCAGGGTTGCTCTATAAATCTGTGGTTATTCTTTCTTCATTAGAATAGCATTAGAGGTTAAAGAATATGTAATCCGCTAGGCAAGAAAGCATACAAAAAAAGCTATGCGTGATTATTCTCGCACATGACTGACAGCTGATGACAATGACACGGACAACTGGATTGTCCTTTGTCTCACGGTTACCTTTCCTGGCCATCATGGCCTAGAGTGAGTCTTTCTTCAGTTACTCGTATGGTGAAGTTATTAACATCTGTTTTAGGGCTGCTCTTCAACTCAAGAGCATCACCATGTGTTGCTGCAAAAATATGCTAACAACCAGGTGTCTTTCCAAAAAACCACCCTGTCCCCCAGCAGGAATTGAACCACAAACCTCTCGCTTCATAATACAACACCATACTACTGTGCCAGCAGACCAGCTTTGATTATCATCGTTATTGTTACTGCATATGTACTCATGTTGCCACAAAAAACTTTGTTGCCCATATGGTGAGAAATTCAAAGCATGCTGCATATTCTGTTTCTCCTCACTTTATTGGTAAGATACATTTAGATTCCTTTCTCACTTTTTCTCTATTTCCATGTATAAACACAGTTCAGTTTTATTTTTGTTTTCTTGATTCTCTGCCTAATAGTAGTTCCAACATTCAGCGCTGGGAATCTGTATTAGTTGACACCGTAACTTATCTATTATCTCACTATTAGTGAGATAAAAGATAAGCTGCTTTTTCCTGCTCCATATATTTCCTTTTCCATTGATTGTCAATTCAGAGTCAGAATTCATCACTGCCTGCATTGCCCCTTTTGCCCCAGAACGTTTTCCGAATGGAACCACATTCCTGTATATTTAGTGTCAATATCGTCGTAGTAATTTAAAATTGCAATAACCAGCCATTTTTGTTAAACCTGACCACTCAACGTTTTCCTTCCATATTGATCTTGTTTGTAGCCTGTATTATGTTTAGTTTTTTTGCCCCTCTCCTCTGTAATTCCTCCAGGCCCTGGGAGTACTGAAAGAAATAGGTAAAAACTTGTTACGATGGTCCTCTTTTTCGTGTGTTCCACAGGGCCAAGAGGAAGTGTCAGGACGGACGGCAAGAGTTCCTCGAAAGGCAAGTGGACCGGGAGCAAATGATCAAGGAAAAAGAGCTGCAGCTTGAGGAGGCGAAGGCTCAAGCTCGACGAAGAGCGGCTGGCCTTCGAGAGGACCAAGTTCGAAGCAGAGATGGCGGTCAAGGTGAGGAGGCTGGACATGGAGGAGGAGGAGCGCAAGATACGCAACGACACGGACAAGATGCACCTGGAGGCTCATGAAGAAGATGTTTGACGAACTAGTCCGGAAGGCACAGTGATCGAGAACTGTGAAGAGACACTTGGTTGCGTACCAAGCGTTTTGGTACGATGGCGGGCATTATCATTGAGGGTTGGGGGAAGCGAGGTGGATTCAAATCATTCTTCATTACGATTCATTCATTACGATTGAGAGAGTGCAAAGTAGAATGGATTGTAATCATCCGTCGTTCGAATTTGTTTTTAGTAATGTACCTCGGGTTCTGCATTTTTGGGAGCATACTTTCAGGAAAATTTTAGAACATAATGTGAAGTTTTCTATAGCCTTAAATCATGTTTAATAGAATTCTGAGGTTTTTCTGGAGTTTTGTCATTACACAGTTTGAAACTTTGAAGCGATGATGTGTGCAAACATAAAAGGAATTGGAGTGAAAGGATGACTTTTCTACAGCCAGGACATGCAACATGGCTATGAGATACTATGTTTCAATATCAGTGACATATTGTTTGCTACATTGCAGTAATTGATAGCAGTGCACTCTTTTTTATTACTTTGCCTCTGGAACCTAGAAAACACTCTTCCGAAATAGAGAAGGAGCTTGCGATAGCGGTTTTCTAAAGTTGTACAGCAACTGTTCTATGAAAAGTACAACAGGGCTATACCAGATCAGACTGCATTGCAGAAAAAAGATCACTTAAGTGTCTCAACTCAATGTTTATGGAACTGGATATGCCACATGAAACTCTGGCACAGAGGGCCATTTCAACAAAAACTATTTCTTGCCCTCTTGGAGTTGTTTTCTGATAAATTTGGACTGTAAAAGTGTTTACTGCCAAATGTTTATTGAATTTTGCGTTCTCTGCTGTTTCAAAGGGAGGACACTACCCAGAAAAAAAAAAAAATTCTTCAAAAAAAAGTTTGTTTGTTTACACGGCATAGTTAATTTTTTATAAATTTTTTTCAGTCCACCATTGCTAAAGAAAAGGCAGAGGTTTGAGCACTTTGAACACGTTTTTCTCCGTTCCACTTTTAATGCGAAAGCATTAACTGTCCCATGGGGCAAAGGCGGCGGCGTCTGTAACCGTGAAAAACGCGACCTAAATTTCTATTTTCCCGTTGGCTGAGCGAAATGGCTCCTATATGGCCATTGGCTGCGACCCATCGTAGTTCCAAGGAACGCCACCTCGCAGAGAAGCCCTCTTCCTGGCGCTGCGGCCCGCACGCCGGTAAAAGAGAGAGGGTCAGGCGTTGGGGGGGGAAGGGGGGCTGCGTCCGCTTTTGTTCGTCTCGGCGCCAAGGAACATAGCGCCGCCTGAGGCATCTATATAGTCGGCGGCCACAACCTCGGCAGTAGCGAATCATGGCCGTCCACGCCAGTACACCGCAGACAAACTAATGGAGCGGACATTAATGCTTTTGCATTCACAACTCGTAAGAAGTGCTGAGGTGTCCTGGGAATTTTCGGCATAAATTTCACTTTAGGAAAACTATCGTTTGGTAACGGGACAAAGGGAAAGGTTCGCTCATTGTTTTTCTTAAGTGTAATTTAATGGGCCATGCAGATGTGGCATTGTTTTTTTTATTTTGTGGATGTCTTTTATGTTAAGATTTTGTCGACGAGATAAAAGGCAATAAATTCATTGGATTTTTTCAGTGCGATGTTAGCGCGAGATACTTATTAAAATAAAAAAATTACTTTTTGGAAATTGTTTTCACAGCTGCACTCTCGAGGAATTCTGCTGTATATCTAGTGAAGAAAAGTGTTGATTACATTAGTTTTCCAACGATAGTTTTTCTGTGCATTCCTGATAAAAACCTCTATAATTTCTTTCACAATTCATGTACAGATAAAGCTTTGCTCTGCATTCTGCCGCGCAAGTGCCAGTATATACCGTAAATTTCATTCACATTAAGCCAAAGGTTCAAAAGTACTATACTCTATTGGGTAGTGTCCTCTCTTTAGGCATTGAAAGTATGAATTGTTAATATGTGTAAAATGAAATGGACTGGAATTATTCTTCAATCATTTAGTTCATGAACTAGGTAGTTTTCATCTTGTTTCCTTGTATTGTGTAAAAAGCTGAGGTAGAAACAATGTTGTTTTTTGTGCTGTATTACCTATGCTTTTCTCTCTGTCAGTGGTAGTGATTGTGAGCAATAATTCCAAAGATTTTGTTAACATCTGTTGCAAACTTAGAGGATTGTGCATATCTGTGGTTGCATCTGGAGTGCTGTTCTGTTGTCAATCCAGAAAGTTTCACATGCAGGTGTGGCTGCCTGTCTAGGGTCACCACTGCACTTTTCTCAGAAAGTTATTCAAAGCTTCCTTCTTGCGTTCGAACCTTGCATTCACACTACTGGGACTGAAAACATTGCAAAAGTGTGCAGCAGTGTTGTATAGTGAGGCAAAGACTAGGACACTGGAATCCAAAAAGTAAAGTAGGCGAGTGCAAACTGCCATTCTCAATCGCGAATGAAATACTCCTTCCTGAAAGCTCAAATGCTGTGCCCTTTGATCTCAGGAGATGTGTAAATATATTGCATATGCTATGTTTCAATAAAAATCCAAGTATCCACAAATGAGGAACATTGCCAAACTTGCGTAACGGATACGAAACACACATTCTGGGTACAAGGCATGCGGGCAGCCACAGTTTCCGACTCATCGGTGGTGCGCTTTGCCGCGCTTGGTTACGTGGGCGCTGCCTTGTGTGGCATGGTGTCTGGCCGAGGAATTAATCTCAGCGTTGCTGCTGGAGGTGTCCCATTCATCGCGTTTACTGATGTTTTTTAATGCGAGTGTTTTGCAACCGAACGTGAAATGTTAGACATGTTTGGAGAGTTGCCAGAATAGATTGTTACAAATTCAATGGAGACAAAATTATTAACATGTAGTCATGCCTCTTTTTTGGCGAGACGAGAACCAGCCATACTACTGTCGAGACTGGTTATAACGAATTTGGTTATAACGAAATAGCGGCTGCTGCGAAGCGATCACGATTTCCCATTCTCTTTTGCACTTCGTTAACCGAAGTCGTTTTGTAACGAAATAGCGGTTATAGTGAAGTGATTTTCGATTCACGTTGACTTCGTTATAACCGGTCTCGACAGTATTGACGTTAAGGTTGTTTATTTTAGTATAGAATGCTCTGGGGGGGGGGGCACTCTGATTGATAACGCATATTTTCCAGATGCAGTTATGTGCTTGGTCAGAGTCATTCTGGAGCAGCCAAAAAATGCCATTTTGGAAGCATATAATTCAGACTCGTTGATTCCACGGCAAGTGTACTATGTTAACAATTTAAGATTCATCATTTGTTGGTGTGTACAACTAAGACAGTGTCCTTTGGTTCTCCACTCTTGTGCAACTACAAGTGAGCTTAAAAGCACGGGTCACAGCAACAACAGTATTGTGACCTGGGTGTAAGATAGGCAGGTTGGGAAACGACCATTGGAACCTGCAGCAGCGGTGCGACCAGATAGTGTCCTGGCGGCTTCCGCTCGGCAGGTACATCCGCCTTACGATAGGTGGCGCGGCAGCATACGGAAGGTGATAGGCTCGCATGGAACTCGGGGAGGAACGCACCGCGTCAGCGATATTCTTTAAACTAGAATTTACTAAATCCTGGTGAAATAGAATTACCGCGCGATTATTAATCGTCATTTTTCTTAAGTTTGATGCGTTTTTTAAGTTGCGTAAGTGGCTGGAAATGTGAAGTCGTCTGCGAAACATCTGACGTGCTCTTTGCTTTTCATTTTGTTTGTTTTGCTCCCGAATGTGCTTGGGGCAGATGAAATTGGCATTTCTTGCCATCTTTTGGTGCCTGGAGACTGCCAAGATTCTTAAGGTATGAACCACTACTGTTGTGTTCCAAACTGTCGGTTGGGTTACGGTCCGAAAAAAAAAGCGGTGATATTTAATGTGGGTGATGTTGAGTTAGGGCGGCTGCCGTGCTGGGCATAGTGTGACAACAGTGGTTGTGCGATGGCGTATCGCTGGCTTTAAATCAAGTCTAACTGAAACTTGCCTTGTTTGCACGTAAACAGCGGATAAGCTAGATCGCTGAACACATCTGCAGTCGGTGTGGAACCGACGCATTTCACGACACGCCTCAGCAACTTATTGAGCGGGATGGCAACACTGCAGCATGCACTGGCCTCATTTTGATTGTGTACTGCTTAAGGAATATTTTAATGACATTTTCTTAGAATCAAAACAAACTAGGTCGTCACCTGAAGTTCAGTGTGAAAATCAGTGCCAGCAAGTACGAGAGCTTCTTGGTGTTATTGGTGGTGTTTCTTTCCTGTTAGACTGCAAATGTCCCACTAGACACAGATGTCGAGCTCGACGAATCTGTCATAAACGGACATGTTGACTTCATGACGAGGGAGATGAAACGACGTTCTCCTGACCTACGGAAGCTCGGAGATTCTATGAAAAAGACTCGCTCTTCGAGAAGAAAATGGATTATGGAGACGCAGCCATCAACCGCTGATGTACTGAAAAAGTACCCAGCCTCAGCAAACGCTGAAATGGTGAGCGGAGCATGAGGCTAGTACTTGTAATGCTTCCACATACAATGTATGCGCACAAGGTTTTATAACTTTCTTAATTAAATCTTTACTCGAATGCTATAAAGTCCGTTTCTTTTTAAATTGTATTGCTATAACAGTACTATGTGTTCCTGGGAATAATTCCATACAAATGCTATTTCCGTAATTTTAGCTCCACCAGGAGTTCATTGCCATCACAGGCGTAGATTTGGAATCAAAGTTGCTGGCATTCATTAACAAATACGGGGATGGATGCCTCTACCTGGTGAAGTCTGGCCGCTGCGCGAAGGAGACAGTGCAGGAGCTGGAAGCAGACCTCGAAAAACTGGAAGGAGATGCCAGGAAGTGTATGTGTTAAAAACCTCCTCCTTGGATTGCCTAGTATTGTTGTAACAATGCTGTAACCATGCTGTTGCTCGTCGTAATTGAAATTTTCTTGCAACAGATTGCTTTGCAGTTGGCATGTTACAGTTATTACCCATGCTGCTAAAGGAACAGCCGAGATTTCTAAAAGGACCGGTAAGGAATACCCTCTTCACTTTTTCGCGGTCTAGGTTGTCGCAACTGGGCTGATTTTCATAAATGCAAATGTTACAGGACATCTACCCTGCCCTTCGTTTTGAGGGCTCAAAGGCACACGAGGCCAAAGATATATTTGCCGTGTTTTAAGGCCTGAATGTGGAGGTTGTCGACATTATAGCTGGTGTCAGAACCGTCATGGAGATTTATTGGATCTTCAACATCAAGCACTCAAGCCAGAACAAGAACACGTTGGCGCTCCTCGAGCACGTCTGCGGACTTCCAAGCGCACCGCAGACACCATTGGTGATACGGGCAATTTCTGCCATCGAGAACGTTTTGAAGGATGTTGAATGATGTCTAGTATATATGTGCTGAATAATTGTTCAGTTTTGAATGCGTGTTGAATAAACGTTCAAGAACTAATTATGTTGTGCTGTTTGTTTCTTGCTGATGGCTTGCTAAAGAATGCGAGCCATAGTTTTTAGAGTACTATATACGTTAAGGTAGTAGTTTCTACTAGGTATCGCGGATGAGGTCAGTTCCCGTTGCTAGCTTCTTTGATTAGGAACTGTTACTAACACTCCCGTTACTAACTGCAGTTACTAAGAGGTTAGTAACATATGTGACAAGCAGTTACTAATTTATGGTTAGTATGTATAACGACCTTTTTTTTAAGAGTGTATCCTCCACAACATTTTTTTTTTCAGTGATAATTGTAACAAAAATGTAAATATCGCAAAATGTTACACTTGGGATTGAACCTGGGCCCGCTGCGTGTGAAGCGGACACCTTCCCACCTAGCTACTGGGGATTTTTTTTTTTATTGCTGAGCTACTGGGGACATTCTTCGTAGTATTGCAGCCGATCTACTCTGGGTCGGAAAGTTTGCTGCCGATCTCTCCCCAGCAATGGCACATCCCGGCTGCATCTTTCGCATCGAAGTCAGGCAGCACCACGCATTGGCCAGATTCGCACCTAGTAAAGAAATCCTACGCGTGCATATTCAGCTCGCAGTACGCACTTCGTGCTTGACGTTTCCGCGAGCGATGTCTTCAGCAACGAGAAGATGGCGACGTCTCGGCGACGTCTTCGTGCAAATCGGCATTGTGGTCGGGCGTGTCGTACGGTATGAATACCAATTATTTTGATCGGTCCAAAATTTCTCTTTCGAAGGAAGACAGATTCGCCGGTACCGCGAACGACAGTTCTGAGGTAGAGGTCCCACGTCCGTCGTCCGCTGCCATCACCGTTCAGCCGGCGGGTCCCACGATACGCGATACGACGCCATTTTGAGAGTTTCGTGGTTTCGTTGTGAACGCACAGAATACTTCCGGTTCTCTGTGCAACTTTTTTTTTTTTTTTCACTCAACGTAATTGCAGCTTTTTAGAAGCCACAAAAAATGGGTTTAATTTTTTTTTTTTTCTATTTCTAATATTGAGTGTGTGCCTTCAATGACCAACAACGTTGATTAAATTTCGTGGTTGTGTCTAAACATTAGAAAACGGCCCGTGACCACAGAGAAGAGAGTGAGCGCGACTCAAACCGGACAGTTCTCGATCAGTGGTTTTCGGGCGGAAAGAAAACGAATTTCGAGTCGCAAATTGGGTTCTGGGTAGTTGGGCACTCATATGTCACGTACAACTAAAAACCTCGGCGAGCATAAATACCCTGTCAGTGTCCCTTTAAGTTTTGACAAAAACTGCCGTTTTGTGTATTAAAAAAAAAAGTGTCTTTGTTTTCGTATAAAGCAAATAGTATGGGTCTGCGTCGTTTTGATTTTATTAATTACCCCGGTGTCACGATTTCAAGTGAACTCAGCTGGAATGCGCATACACAAATGTCTGTAACCCTACATATCTCAAGCTTGGCTTCATGAGGCGAATCCTATGTAAGACAAGTTCCGACGTAAGAAATAATATTTGTAAAACTTCAATTCGCCCAGCGCTAGAGTAGGCGCCTATAGTTTGAGTCCCGCATAGACAAACTGGGATGCATTTAAAAGCACGCAGCCAGATTTATTTTTTAGGTGCGATAGGCTCGAGTCTGTTACGGCTGAGTTGAAAAAAAAGGCGAGCCATCACCTTTAGCAATAAAACGTAAAATAACTCAAATAAATGTTTTGTTTACTTGTTGCATTCCATGTATCTATGTTAACCTTGACACACAAGACTACGTGAGACCCCCGGAAGGCGATCTCGGCGTTTAAGTAATGAATGTTAGGTCAACCCGTGCAACAAACCATTAAAGGTCACAAATACTATTGTTTCGCGAAAGCTATAGAAGATTGGAATACGTTGCCCTAGAGTGTAACTTCTGGCATTTCTTCTGTACAGGCATTTGAAGGAACATTGTTGAATTTGTCTTCTGATGCGTAATTTCGTTTATTATATGTTGTTCTTGCTTTATAATTGTAATTTGTATTTGCAATATCAATGCCATTATGTTATTTTATTTATGTCTAACTTTTTATGTTTCTATATACACAAATACATTGTTGTAACCCCTTCCTGCAATTACCCGTAAGGGTTGGCAGTATTTGAAATAAATAAATAAACAAATCAAAATACCCACCGCGGAAGCGGGCACAAAGTTGGGTGAAAACGGCGAAAGGTATAAAAGAAAAATCACTAAAGAAAGATAAAATATTCAATAGCGAAACAACATACAGACTTTTACGAGCAAGCAAGTTAAGCTGGAATAGATAAAAAAGAAGCACTTGCCGTTAAAGAACACAGATTAAAAGGACGTCAATGGCGAATCGATGCGATCCGAATGGAGAAGAGCCTGAAGACGAATCGTACGTTCCAATGATTCTTCGAAGGTGCGCTAAAGCGCTTCGGTAATTAAAAAAAAAGTCCATTACATTTTTTCTTTCGAAATTGGAAGGGTTCATTGTGTTCGTAAAATAAAGCGAATAATTAAGAAGAGAAAATTTGTCAATCTATTTAAATTCTGGCGTCCCAGCTCATTCTGGATCCACTACTTTCTCAGCCTAAATTAAAGACGTACTGAATGACGGTTGGAGAATTTTGCGAGTGAGTCTAAAAGTGCCCCTTTAAGACGCCTAGGTGGACAGGGTCGACCTCTCGTTGCGTAATTGACAGTTATACGCAGTGACGGTTTTAAAGCTCCATCCACACGGGCCCTCCTGCGTGCATTTCTGGTAGACAGCCAAGTTAATGATTTATCTTCCCTAATTAAGTCTTCAATTGAATTATATGCTGACGACTGTGTTTTGTATTCTAAAATGACCGATCCCTCTGAGTGTGCGCAACTCCGAGCTGACTTACACGCTATCGAATCTTGGTGTGAAAGGTGGCAGATGCAAATAAACGTAAATAAAACTAAAAAAATGACGTTTACTACGAAACGTAATACAATAGACTTTCGATACTATCTTTCCGGTAATAGGATCGAAAATGTACCAACCTGTAAGTACCTAGGGGTTTACTCAACAAGCCGTCTTTCATGGGATTGCCATATAACTAACATTGTCAGCAAAGCTCACCGGACACTCAGTTTTTTGCGACGCAATCTTTTTCTTGCCTCTAAGGACACTAAGCTTTTAGCATACACCTCACTTGTTAGGCCCCAGCTGAAGTACGCCTCGTTGGTTTGCAATCCCCATGAGGTATTTCTAGAAGAGATGTTAGAGGCAGCCCAAAACCGAGCAGTACGGTTTATTCATATAAAATATAATTTCACGGCCAGCGTCAGTGCCCTTAGAACTCAACTTGGCCTCCCCTCTCTTAAAACACGTAGGACGATATCCGCCTTAACCATTCTACATAAAGTTTACTATCATATTTTTTTTTCAGAGATCTCTATACTGCAAACCTGCGCCTCATACGTCCCATCGCTTAGATAACTCCTGCAAGCTTCTTTTATCCATTCCTAGGACAAATATATTTAAATGTTCTCCTCCGCAGCTTTTTATTAATAATTAGAATACATTACCAGAGTCAATAGTAACGATATCGGATATTTCAAAATTTAGAGAAGTACTTGCCACCTTTTACGGCTTGTAGCCCACTTGTGTTTTATCCTTTGTTCGTTTTTCTTGTTTGTACTGTGTACCTGGATCGTACAAAAACTGCCCCCCCCCCCCCCCCCTTTCTATGTAAAGCCCCACGTGGGCATTAAAGGGACCAATAAATGAAATGAAAAAAAGTGCTGTCAGAACCCTGGGCTTTTGCGATGGAATAGCTGTATGAATATGCGTTTGAAACGATTTTGTGTTTCCTTTTAGTAATTTTATAAACCAAAACCCCCGTTGATTATATATTTTGTGAGTACCTTGCTAGTGCCAACGAAAAATTATGTTGACAGAATGATATTGAAATAGTTTTATATGGCTCATATTTAATGTTCTACGCCAAATAAAAGAAAGAAGTTCCGTTAAAGGGGCGATGCAACGATGTTTGTACTTTGCGCGATTACCGCTTAGAACGGATCCTTGACGTTAATGACCTGTAAAACATTCGTTCCTTTCTCACCACGCGCAATCGAAGTCGCAAAGAAAATTGAAGAAAAACAAGCAGCGCTCATCCACCTAACTCTCAGCCAGAACAAGCGGCCACGTGATGTGGAGTCGATTATAGGCCGCTAATGTTGATCATAGCCACGCGCTGGGGTTGACAAGGCACAGGACACGCGCTGAGTTCCTGACATTGTTATGGTTCGGCTATTGTCGTCATTGCAGCGATTGGACACGGGCCACTACCCGAATGCTTGTCAAGGTATTGATTATCGCGAACCCAAATTGAGCGTTCACGCAATGCTCGGGTCCAGTCTATGAGCCGCATTCAAATATCGCCACTGGTGGATACACAATCCCTCATTTACGTCATCAAGTTTTGCGAAGGAGAGATTGAAAGAAAATGCTCGCTTTTTTCCTTGACATTACATCGCAACAAAAGAGTTGCTTGGCCAGTGGCGTTGGGTGCGAGTGCGCTTGGGTCCCACTAGTGCCAGTAAGCATGTGTAAAGTGAAAAACATTCCAATTGAATATCATTGCACCGCCCCTTTAAGTCCACGGAGGGGCGAAAGCGTTCATCTTGGGATAGAGCATGACACTCAATTATATAATCGAACGACTTGGATTCTAGACTCATCAGATTGTGTATATGAACGAATGATATATTGTCACCTCCATAGAGCCTTCTCGATTATCCAGGTGATCAAGCTCAATATCGTTTTCGGTGTGAAATTCCTTCCAATCGATGTTTTGTATTCAATGATTAACCCGCCAGCGAAAGTGCCAATAAAGACGTTGTTAATGGTCAGAAAACTATGTAATCTCAACTGAAAACTGATAATACATTTCGGAGCATGTGCTGCTATAGACGGACACGCTGTTTACAAACAAGCCCGCGTTTGCCCACACCAGGTGTGGGCACTGCGCGTGCGCAGAAACCGAATTCGGGTGAAGTGAGGCCTCTGCGCATGCGCAGTGCCGTTGACAGCGCCACCGCAGCTGCGTGACGTCAGGGCCGCGTGTTGGTCTATACCCCGTGTCGCTATACGCCGGAGCGCATCCGACGCTATTAGCGACTCCAACTTTGTATAGGTGGCGCCACTTGTCAGAGAAATAAACTGGTACCTTGTTTAGTGGCGAAATCGACCCCCATTTGGCTGCCGCCATGTTGTACAATTTTGACCACAAGACACGTGACCGTACCAAAGCCTGAGGCTTTTATGCAAAACTGAGCCAAGATTAGTATTGCGATCGCTGTAAAAACATGATAAACTATTGTTTTCAATACTGTTAGTCCCACATATCAGTGTCTAGCTCCGATAAAAACCGAAAATACAGCACCGCGGCTGACGGCATCTAGCGGAGGCATTGCGAAGCTGCCCGAGTTTTTGGTTGTAAAAGCACATTTTGGACTTAAAACAAACGAAAAATAACTTAGCTCCTAGGTACTGTTACAATAGATCAATAGGCAATTATTTGTGCGCGGTACTTCGTTAAAGTCTAGACGTAAAACTATAAGGTCACGTGTCTATAGTGGTCAAAAATGTGCAACATTGCGGCGGCCAATAGGGAGTATTCACTGATAGTCGTAGCTGAGCTCGTTGCTGCTTTCTTACCACCGGGGAAGAGAGAGAAAGAGGGGAAAGAGGCTTTTGTACGAATTTTGAGTTGCAAGTTAATCTTCTATTATCTTCTAGAGGGAGAATAGCGACGTTTGGGGAAGCCTGGGACCTACAAAGGAGAGTCCCGGTGGTAAGAGAATTTCTCCTTCTCCTCTTCTCTTGCAGTTGCCTGAGAGCTGACGGGAAACTGTTCCCGGGCATGCGCTGTGAGCAGTTACCTCAAATATGGCGTCCAGTGAATACCCCCTATTGGGGGTTACTTTCAGCTGTTAGTTTATCGCTCTAGTGCCCTCTATTTCGTTGGTGCTGGTATACTATTTGCTGAGCTTGTCTAGTGTGCTGGCTTCGCTGAGCGACACAAATTATTTCAACTTATACAAGGAAGTTAGGGTGTTAGGCCCGTAGGTCGCCTTTTTATCCTGGAAACAAAAATAGTGCTTAGCGTACTATTTACGCCAGGAGGCATGTTTTAATTCAGGAACGAAATTGATACTAAATTCAGTTTCTCTTCTAATTCGTGATGTGTCCCACAGCATAATTGTCAAGAGAAATAAATTTTCGCGGAAACTTCATTTTGTGACATGAGTGTCCTATCCAAGCATTAAAAATATTTTGGCGGGCTCAGTGTTCCTTTAAAGACAGGGGGACGACGACATCAGGGGCAGGTATATCTCTACGCTGCTCCTCCAGTATTCGCAGAAAATCTCCGCCCAAGCCGCCAGGATTTCATGTGAATTACCTTAATACAACATTCGAAACTCTCCGACACCACGGTCCCGCCGAGGCAAGTCCAAATGACACGTCTAAACCTTTCTTGTTCGGACGAGCCGACAAGCTAAGCCTCGCTCACTGCGCCCCTCTGCCGATATGACGGTGAACGCCGCCAATGCTTCTAACCTCGGTTCCAACATGGAAACTGACGTCTCAACTGAAAGCTAAAGAATGTCAAAGCTTTGGTCTTCAGCCACGCTTGTCACCTCCAATGACCATCCTCATGAAAATCCTCGAGCCCATATTGCTACAATCCCTCGACTCGCATCTACTCGGAGCGACGCTGCTTGCCGCAACATGCCTGACTTCAACTGAACGTAAGGACACTTACATCAAAATCCGCTCGGCCCGTAATCTAATAGCCATCGATACTTATCATACCTCGGCCATCCCGAAAATCCTGGCCCTCGCGACACTTCACTTCCAAGGCAAGTCATACGCCACCGCTTCCTACACGGCCAACGACGCCAGCAATGCCCGGGGCGTCATCCATGGAGTCTCCCCGGACATCACCTGACGAAGAAATTCGCCAGATCCTGGGTTTGGAACAGGCAACTCTACTGGCGGCCCGACGCCTAAGCAAGACTCAAGTCCCTATTAGGATGCACCCGGCCCGGCTCGATAAGCGCTCTGTGCACTACCTGCCTTACCATAGGACACCGCGCCGAAGTCTGCCCGAACAAGCGGGACTACGCGGTCTGCCTCAACTGCAGCAAGCGTTTTCCGTCTGACCAAGACCCCTCAACGACGGGCCACGAGTGCGAAGACTTCTGCCACAACTGTGAAGGAGAACACCCACCCCCATCTCTCACATCCCCCAACCGCGTCCAAGCCACGGAGCACCGACAAGAGAAAATACAGTTACACCGCAAACAGCACATTCAACCTCCACCATCACCCACTCCCTCACCGCAGGCCTGGCCTCCCCTGCCACCCTCACGAACCGGGCAGCAACTTCCCAGAAAAGAACACAAATTATTTTTGCTTATACCCGCTCCCCACCACCAAAGTACCAGGTACCACCACCAAAGTACCAGGTCCCACCACCAAAGACCTCGGCCCCGCCACCACCAAAGCCCTCGGTCCCGCCACCGGCAAAGCCCTTGGCCTCGCCCAAAAGCCCTACTCCTCGGATATGACTCAAAGTTCGTACCCCTCGTGTCCGGTACTAAGGGTACGCAAGCCATCTCACCCCAAACTTACCACCCCTCTCTCCCCGTCCCTCTCCCTGCCGCATTCCATTCGTTTACCACCTCCCTCACCTCCTCCTCCTATTCCACCCTTAGAGGCATTGTATGCCTGTGTGTTAGAGCACGAATCTAGGTTTGACACAATCACGTGACAGCTCGACCAGATCATTACGGCGGTCGGCACTCTCCAAGCAACATTTAACGAACAAACTCAGCTCTCACAACAACGGGACGCAGCTATTCAACGGCTCGTAGACGCAAATGCTGAACTCTCGCACCTCCCAGAACAAGAGGCCCCTGCTATTCGCAACCTAGGACACCAGGTCGCAGCCCTCCGCCAACTCCACGACGACGAGAGCCCTCCCCGCAAAATGCACGCCGGGCGCTCTTCCTCGCCGCTAAATAAAGATGACCACTAACGCTGCGCCGCTTCCGACATCCCCTGGCTCATCTCTCCTTACCTTATGGCAGTGGAATTGCCGTGGGCTCCGCCGTAAAACGTCAACCCTACAACTGCACGTTCAAACGGCCCTAATCCAGCCAGACATCATTCTACTCCAGGAGACATGGGGAGATTTCTCGCTCCCTGGCTACGACAAATTTAACCAGCCAAGCATCACTCGAAAATATTGCCGCAGCCCTGCCGACTCAACGACAGCAACCTTCGTCATTACTTACGCAGCAAAGAACCTTGACATCATACAATTAGACACGTCATCCATCAACACCCCTAAGCAGGAGTACGTCACTGTACACTGTCGCACATCTCATGGCCAGCACGCGGCCATTTGCAACGCCTACTATCTCCCTCACATCTGTACCCTTTCACCTACGTGGGTCAAATCCTACACCTCCCAATATAAGGAAGCAACTGTCCTCATACCTGGCGACTTCAACTGCCCAAACGCCTCGTGGGGTTATCAGCATACAACGACACAAGGCCGCAAGCTGGAACACAACATGCAAGCCCAAAGACTTAGCCTCATTACGGACACCACAGACCCTACACGCCAAAGCAACAGTGTACAGCAGGACACTTCAACGGACCTTTCCTGGCACTACGGTCCGTCGTCGGCTAGCTGGGAGAACCTACACTTCAACCTTGGTAGTGATCACTTCATCATACAAATTTCTCTCCACTCCTTCATCGACACACTACTCAAGGTCTTACCCCTTCGCACTTCCCTGACCAAATGGGACAACCTTAGGGACCAACCAGTCTCTGCACCGCCCCCAAATTCCCTTCAAGACTGGGTCACCACCATTCAAGACGCCATACATCGTCATACCAAGCAATAGGCCCGTTCCGAGGACCACCCGTAGATAGACACACATCTCCTACACCTGTGGGACAAGCGGCACCAGCTAGTCCACAACTGGAAGAAAAACAAAACAAATAAACGGCTCAAAATAGCCATTCAAAACATCACCCAAGAAGCTGAGGAGTATGCTCACTCCCTCACCACCCAAACCGATTGGACACCCGCGACAACATGAAAGGTAATCTTTACACGCCGCGCGTATTGCAGATCTTCTGAAGTCTGCTCGGGCAGACCTAGCCGCGGCGCCCCCCTTGTCAAACTTCTTCGCAATCAACAATCTCCCAAAGATCTGGTAAACGACATCCTTCAGAACCTTTACCGCATCGTTACTCCTCCCAATCTTCCCACGGCACTGCCTGTCCCAGAACCAGGCGCTGGAGAGGGAATTGATTCTCCCTTCAGCCTCTCCGAACTTCTCGCTGCCCTTTACGATATCAAGAAACAAACTGCCCTGGGCCCTGATGGCATCACTTACACGGGCCTTCGCAACCTCTCTGACACTCATCTGGACATCCTTCTTTCCTACATCAGCGAAACCTGGGAATCCGGCATACTCCCAGACGAGTGACTCAACGCTAAAGTTATTCTCATCCCCAAGCCAGGCAAACCTCACACAGATGCAAACAACTTCTGCCCTATTTGCCTGACCTCCTGTGCAGGCAAGCCCATGGAGAAGGTGGTCCTCGCCAGGTTAGAGTTAAACCCTGACTCCATAGAAGCTTTCGCCTCCACACAGACAGGTTTCCGTTCCTACAATTCCACCGAAGACACGGCCATGCACATGTATGAGGGCGCGTATCAATTTGCAAGCACGGCCCAACTCCGCGTAATCGCGTAAACTGTTGTCGCCTTAGGTTTAATATTTTTGTTTTGTGTGCAGAGACTGTATATAAAATAAAAGGAGGTAGACATGTATTATCGATTACGAAGCAATTCAGATCTTTATGTATCCAAATCTTAGAAGACTGGAAATTCAAAATTTTTAACATGATTTGGATGCGGCTTTTATATTCGCATAAATTTTCGTTGAAATTGAAAATAATAACCTTTCTAAAAAAACAACAACATAAAAAACACTGAAATGAAGACAGGTTACCGTTTTTGCAATAATTGGAAAATCAGTTTAAAACGAAGGCCATCTCAATTTTTGTTCCACTTTTCACAGATCAAGGCTCACAATCTGTCCTAAAAGGCCCATCAAAAATGCTTTGCAATATTTTAGTATTTTTGAATTTACAGAGCGCTAAATATACCGAATTGCCGCAACGGGAGTAGAGAAAAATAGGACGTTGTCGATTTCAAACAAGGGCAAGATAGTGGCCGAAAAATCTAGGAAGTTCATGAAGAGAAAGCACTGTGACAGGAGTTCGTGAAAAATAAGAATTCATACAAAAGATTACAGATGAGTTTGAAGCACAAGTCAACAATTTAAATACAGATTTCTCGGATCAGTGAATTTCGGAGCCTACCCTTCGTGGGGAGGCTGGGCTGCTGACGACCAGGTTTAAATAGTGATAGGAAAGAACGCATGTTTAAAGTGGTACAATTGAAACGAGTTTAATCAATCAAACTCCTGTGCGCACATTCGGAGCTTGTCGCGTGCATGCTTTCTGCCGGACGCTTACCTGAGTCGGCCACGGCGCTCTCCTGGCACTCCCAGGAGGAACACTTTTTTCCCGTTTTGCCTGCAGCGATCACTGTTCGTTTCTTCTCAGTGGAACCACAAGCTCGCGACCTCGATCTGCTTTTCGCGCCCATAGGACACTTTAGTTTTAAAGATATATCTTTTCTGCGTCTACTGTTCTTGCTAAACCAGCTGTGGTAGCCAAGTGTCGGACCGCTTGCACTGTGCACTGCCACAAGTGACAGGACTGAATTCCACGCACAACGGAAACAAAGTCCCACTCCTTTGGTTTCATGTCCCTGAACGCTTTGACGTCAGCTTTCAGGAGGTGAATTAGTTTCACGTTCGGCAGTTTGGTGTTCAGTGGGGCAACCATCTCTGACGCCGACTTGATCATCGACTTGGTGGGCCGTCGGAGGTTGTACAACGTTGCCTGGTGCTTGACACGACCCCCGATTCTATCGCAGGCACTCTTGGCATGTCCAGTTGCGGAAACAATACACCTTGCTGACGTATACTTGTGGCTCTGCAGCTTGTGTAGTTGGTACTTGTTCTTAAAGTGGCTTGCTGCTCCATCACTGACGTAGGTCACATGAGCATACCCAAATTGAATTTCACGATTCTTCAAACCGTTGTCATATAAATTAAGTTACAGGCAATAACATTCAATCGCAATTCTTTTTCCTTTTTTTTTTTTAGGAACATTAATTTCTACGTGTTGTGCGGCCCTCCACTGTGGCGGATCTATTGTCCCTCACAGGCGGCGCAGGTTCAGGTTCTGCAGCGCCCTATCTCCTATATCATGTTACCGCCAAGGTTGTAGGCTGATCTGTTTGCAAAGTCGCTCCGGTTGCTTCCTTTACGTCGCGTAGACGGAGACGCTACACGCCGGCTGTTGAAACAGACACCGCGAAGCGTGTTACAGGGTGGCGCACCTAGATCACTCCGGCCCTTGGGAATTTTTGGGTAGGTTGTATGAAAATGTTTTAGGAATTTTCCCTTCAATACTACCGTCCACCTCTGTGCTGTCAATTAGTATTTTCCTGACTACCCGGTAGCATTTTTACGCTTTTCAATAATAATGAAATTTTGAAGAACGGATATGTGCACGTCTCATTTATGGCAACCCCGTTAGCGACATCATAATCTTCGAGACTACGGAGGCCTGTACCGACGTAGACAGACGAAGAAGTTTGCGGTTTTATGCGCCAAATAAAGGTGAGACAATCGAAATAAATTATTTTCAGCTCATAAGTCCAGTGTCTTGCTTCTAGCCATCCAAAATATCCTGGCTGGGTAACTGTGCATGACTACACTACAAATCTGAGGTTCAACCCCCAAACTCCCAGTTCGGGGGTTGGCCAGTGATGTTTGCATTACACATTGTCACCAACCAATGTTAACTTTAATCCGGTTTTTGTTCTTGTAGGCATTAGCCCCAAAACGCTTCTGCTGAGCTCGATCACGGACAGCGAGGAAACGGACTCCGCTCCTGAAGCAGCTGACCAAGAACCAGAGAGACCAGCCAAGCGCAAGGAGACGTCCTCAAAGTTGCCACTTGGTGGTATTTACCAAAGCATGGACCTAAAAGCAACCAAGGAAGTTCGGCTAACAGCTGCACATTGCACTGAGATCGAAAAATACACTCGCGGGCAATCAAAATCCCTCAGATAGAAGCAAGAACGGAAGGGCGAAATAACAGCGTCTGTTTTGGGTCGTGTGGCTACATGCCAGAGTGGTGCCGATGGCCTTGTGGCGGAGGTTATGGGGTATGTAAAGGCACCTCGTGTTTCAAACTTCCGTTGGGGCTCCGAAAAGGAACCAAAAGTTAAACGAGCATTTATTTCTAAGGAGTCCCTGAAACATAAAGACCTGCAACTAAATGAGTATGGTTTGTTTGTTGTAGGAAGCCTGCCCTTTCTAGCTGCATCTCCCGATGCCATTGTCTCTTGCGCATGCTGCGAGAAGGCAGTCCTGGAGGTCAAGTGTGCTGCATCAATGAAAGGTGTTTCCCTCACTAAAACGTCCAAGCGTTTACCTTATCTTGATGAGAACCTGCAGCTGAGGCATCATCACGATTATTACGCCCAAGTACAAGAACAAATGGCGGCCACGAAGCTCCGTCGAGCATACTTTAGTGTTTTTACGGGACCTCCCATAAATATTGAGGTTATGAGCTTTGATGAGAATTTCTGGGCAGCTGCAAAACGTAAAGCAGAGCGCTTTTTTTTAAACCACATCTTTCCAGAACTGCCGTCCATGCGAATCTTCAAGCAAATGGAATGTGCGAGAACAACATGCCACTGCCATGGTGCTAGGTCGGGCCGTGTTGTTGAATGTTCACTTTGTTGCGACATTTTTCATCTGAAGTGTGTAAACCTTAAACGCACACCAATATCATGGGTGTGCACTGCATGCCAAATTGTCAGCCATAATGGCGACAACTAAATCTCAGCACAACTTGTTCGGACTTTTTTTTTTTGGTGTTGCTGCATGTAATTGAAAATTTCAAGAATATCGTTTTGCTGTTAGGATTTGATGTTACTAGTCAAGTATGTTTATAAGTAATTTTTACAGCTCAAAAGTGCCCCGAATGTACTATACACATACAAAAAGTCGAACAATTTGACGAACAAGCATGTACAGCACAAAACAGTGAAATGTTGTAATGTGTTCATGAGGGACTTACATTATTAAAAAAAGCAAAAGCCTGTCAAGTTGGCAGTTTGAGTTCAGGTTTTATCTGTCGCAGAAAGCTTTGGTTGGGTCTAGTTGGTTTTTATAATTTAGAAGGTTAAAAGTGCAAACTGAAACACGGACAAAATAAGACACACGTACGACATGGTGAACAGAACAGCGCACATACCAACTCGCCCAACTTACAACACTTCTGGACGACATGGACAGGCGCAGGGCTGCCCGTGTCGTACGTGTGTCTTATCTTGTCTGTGTTTCACATTGGACTTTCATTTGTCACATGTAAGAAGTAGTCAAGAAAATTATGCACCCAGCAACTAAAAGTAAGGGTAATAAAAATGCTCGTATTTACTGATCAATGCAGTCTGGCACTCAAGAAATCATTATAAGGCACACTGACTTCACACTTCACCATGTGTTGCTTTCTTTGCAATGAAGACATTCAGTGATGCACAGCCAAGCCCTTGTGGCTGTTGATAGGAGTTGGCGGGTTGACATGCTCAGCACACACAACCGCTAATTTGTCCATGGTTGGATAGCTTCGACTCCGGCTGTTCTCGCGAGCTTTCCTGGTGGTTGTTGATGATAGGAGTTTGCAGGTTGACAAGTTCACAAAGTTCACCACACACAACTGCTGACTTGTTCATGGATAGCCTTCATTGCCAGCTGTTCTTACGAGCTTTCCTAGCGGCTGTTGATGAGAGGAGTTTGCAGGTTGACAAGCCCGCCGCACATCGCTACTATCTTGTCAATGGTCACGTAGCCTTCATCGCTGGCTCTTTTCACGAAACTTACCGGCAGCTCGATCAGTCTGGAATAATCTAAAAACTTTCAGCTTTCGTATTGCTCTCTCAACATGTATGCGAACGCTGGAGAGTTTCCTTGACGCAGTGACTTCAGCTCCAGGTAGTTGGGTGCGCTTCTTTGTTATTGAGGGCATCAAAAGGGTTGCGCCTCGAGCTGCAAACATGTCTTCACAACGGAACCCTCGGTCGACAAGAAAGACATCTCCCTCATCAATCATGTCAAGTAGCCCACTGTGCAAGATTAGCTCCTTGTCGGAAACCCTGCCCCCCAGGCGTTCGAAACAAATGTGATTGCTCCTGACGGGGATAACACAACAAGCAGCTTGATGGTATTGTGGTGTTTGTAGCTGGAACAAGTTTGGCTTCTGGCCTTCATTACAGTTGGTCTCTGGATTTATACTTCTGTGCAGTCAAGTATTCCACTGACATGGTCAAATAACGGGTCTCGAAATGCTTGTGGACGATGGGATTGAATCGACCGTCGAGATGACCAGATGATGAACTTTAATTGAGATTCTCTGCCAAAACGTCGAGCCACGAGTGGAAAATTACACTTACAGTGCACGCTGAGATGCCAAATCGACATGCCAAGTCTTGTGTTAGAAGATATAGTCGCAGTCTCATGAGCACTATGATCAGTTGCTGCTCTGGATCTAGGCATGTCCTGTATGTTGGATTCCAGATGGACAGCACAAACTGCAGCAAGGCATTAAACATGGCTGTAGACACTAGCCCCATGTAAAACTTCACAGTCTTGTCAGACTGCATGCCCATGCTTTTGGTAACTTCCGGGACGTTGGGTGGCTTCTTTTCCTCCTCAAGATCAGCAATCTTCTTTTCTGTTCCAGATAAATGATGCGCTCTTTTAATGTTTTGTTCTCCAAAATCTGGTTTGAGATGTCCTACAGAGTAAGCGTTGTTTCTGTCATTGCGTCACATGCATTTTCAACATTGTCCTCGTGGCCAGCACTTTCAATGATGACTGTTGGAGGACCAGGGTCCACTGCAGGCGGGCCACTTGGCGCATGCTTGTTCTTAGCACGCTGGTACCGAGCAATCTTCTGCTCGATGTTCCTTCGAACTCGATAAGGGAACAGTGTAGGGACATAGTGCCGCGCGCGCAGCTTGCCAAGTAGGCAGCGCGCGCGTGGCCGAACGGTTATCGCGCTTGTCTCCCACGCGAAAAGCCAGGGTTCGATTCCTGGCCGCGGCTACACATTTTTGTTGACACTGTAATGTGACCTTCTGGTAAATCCGAGAACCGTCTTGCTGATTCGAGGTTAGAATGTTCTAGGCACCGAACCTTCTACGCCAAATGCTCCAGAAGCCCACGCATGTACAAAAGCGGCTCCGCGTGGCAAGCTGGAGTGAGTCTCGCCCCAGCGTTCGACTCTGCTCTACGCCGACTTCGACGCCCGTGACGCTCTGTTATTATTTTCTGTACCCTTTCATTTTTGGCACAAGTTCGCCACATTAAACGTTTCTTTCTTCCTGTTTATTTATTGTTCTTTTGGTCACCACCCGTGACATTTGGTGGAGGTGCGGGGTACCGCATGCCCCTGCCGCGTACCCCCCCGAGGGCAAGCAGTGCAAATCCGACGCCAAGCCCACGAAGAACCAACGACGGCACTAGCGAGATCCGGTTCAGTCGTTGCATCCAAGGCCTACACCCGGAATTTGGACTTCTGCCTCCCAGGACCAAGCAGCCAACGAGGCCGACAATGAACGACCAGCAGTCGCAGACCCCGGCCGCTTCTGCCGTCATCTACATGCCCGTCGCACTACGGACGGCTGCTCCGTTCCACGGTGAACTTCACGAAGACGTCGAAGACTGGATTGACCAGTATGAACGCGTTGCCCGCCACAATTGCTGGACTGACGAGCAGCGCCTGCACAACGTCTATTTCTCGCTTGAGGGTACCGCCAAGCACTGGTACGAGAATCGTGAGTCCTCTTTGACGTCGTGGACCTTTTCAAGAA
>JABSTQ010008787.1:0-25656 GCA_013358835.2 Ixodes persulcatus
TTCATTCTAGTAGTATAATTAGGGCGACAGGAAACCGCGGCTTTTACACACAACAACATCGATATTGGAGAGGGCTGGAGCGGCAGTGTTATGGGAGAACTACGTTTTGTCACATGTTCCAGATAAAAATAATTTGTTTTTCGTTATCGCCATTAGCTTCTAGTCCACGAACCACTATATTTTTCAGGGACTAACGAATAAAGTGCTTAGAACTTTCTTGTGACTGTTGCTGTAAAACTGCCCATTTCGGCATGCCGTTGTCTAGAGTTTTGTTTCCGGCACATTAAGCACAGAAAGCCAACCATCCGGCAATCTCCTTTTCAAAGGATTGGGTGCATGACGTCAGTGACGCCGTCTGCCGTGTCTTCCTGGACACAGAACTTTCTGCCGGCATTTGTCCAACCTGGATTATTCTACTTCCGCACTCAAAAAACAAAAATAACGCTCCTGTGGTAAAAAAAAAATAGTAATTGTTTAGCCATGGCGGCATAACAGTCTCACACACAGGCCGGTGCGTATCACTGAGCAAACTTTTCTTTTAGACTACCTTAGCCTCAAAAAACTAATAAATGATTAGTAGTTTATTACAAGAGAAGTAACTGAATAACTAGGATCATTACTACGCGAAGAAAGTTAAAGAAACATTAAAAAATTACACTAGGAAGTGAGTATTTGCATGTAAATATTTACGTGTAACCAATTGCGTATAAGTCCAATTAGCATATATTGTGATTTTCTACGACACTGCGCCCAATTTCGGCAAAGCGGTTATTCATCTAAGGGCCAGTAATTTGACGGAATAACGAAAAGCTCCCAAATTTAACCCCTGAGTCTCAAAATTCGCAAAAACATTAAAACCAAGTATTGGAACTGTCGTGTGCCTTGCGGAGCGACGAAGGAACAGACTATGACGTAGTTCCCAGCAGAACGACCCCTTTGTATATTCCATGCGCCGTATAGACCAACACGCGGCCCTGACGTCACGCAGCTACGGTGGCGCTGTCGACGGCACTGCACATGCGCAGACGCGACGCTTCACGCGAATTAGGTTTCTGCGCATGCGCAGTGCCCACACCTGGTGTGGGCAAACGCGGGCTTGTTTGTAAACAGCGTGTCGGTCTATATATTGCCACGCACCGTACATCCGATAAGAGACGAGCGAACGAGGGCATGTTTACAGGGGCCCTAATCTGGACACTTGGCGAAAAGGTCGGCGAGAAATCCCGCGGCTCTGATTGGCCGGCGCCAAGGTCAAGTACGGCGTTGGCCAATCACGCCCGCCAGATTTCTCGTCCGAGTTTCTCGCCAAGTGTCCAGATTAGGGCCCCAGGTCGGTTAGTATGACAGATCAGTGATGACACAGCAGTGTGATAGCACGGTCAGGATGACACCACATCTCCCCCTTTTTTTTTCTTTCATTAATGCAACATCTTAATTATAAAGCATCCACGAGTAAAAACCTGAACAGTGCAACAAAACGCAAAACAAACTTCTGTTAAGTCTAGATACAACCATAAAATTGAGGCCTTTTCACGAGTCGTCCATAACGCGTGACGTACTTACCCTCTGCATTACTCTCCTCCGGAGTTGCTGCATCAGAATTGAGCGCGGAAGGCTCTGTCAAGATCCCCTGGTTTCCTGGCTCTTCGTCTTCCCTCTTCGCAGGACCCTCCGGAAATTCGTAAGAGGAATCGCTTCTCTCTTGTGCCTGTTCTTTATACAGTGTCAAGGCTCGCCGGTTCCTCTGCAGTTCCGCTCCTGTTTCTGTTTCCACCAGATAAGACCGCGGACGAAAGGCCGGTCTCAGAACTGTAGTCCAGACTCGACAGTCCGTTACCCAGACCCGGTTTCCAGGTAGCAACCGCGGAAGCGGGCTCGTCGCATGGCGGCGGTCATAGTTACGCCTTTGTTTGTCTCGGAAAGCTTCATCCTTCCCTCTGAGACTCTTAAAGGGATACTACAACGAAATTTCGGCGCTCATTTTTTGGTCTGTATGTGTTCAAAGGAGCAGTATCACATCGAACATACCAATACCTTGTTAAAAAAGTCTCGAAAAGGAATTTTAACACGAATTAAACGATTAGCAAAGAGCACCTGGTGGATGTCGCTAACGCCTCGCTTGTAATGCCCGTCTAGGAACCTTGACAGCTAGTGACGGTGAGTGTCTCGCCTCCGGCCACGACGAGAGAAGAGTGGAAGGAGGAACTCTCCTCTTCCCGAGAATGCCTTTTCTGTGTCGCAGAAGTTGCTATTGTCCCCCTAGAAGGTTACAGAAGATTAACCCGTCACTCAAAATTCGTACAAAAGCAGCCGCTTCGGTGGCTGGAACGATTAGGCCATCCTTTCGACGTCAGCCTCGCCGTAGCTTTGCTCGCCCCGAGACGACCTACGTCACGATTGCGTTGGATGTCACGTGGTCTCCGCTGGGCCTTCTCCGAGCGCTTGCCAGAGTGGGCCGTTTATGACGAAAAATACAGCCACCAGGCTCAAAATACAAACGTGCGATTGTCATTTACGGATATTGTGGATCATATTCAATCTATTTTTGAACACGACGGGAATATTTCAAATTTCGTTGAAGTATCCCTTTAAGGCAACTTCGCCTTGACGGTGTCAACTCTTTGGGGTGCACAGGCAGCGTAGAGCGCAGGCGTTTGCCCATGAGCAATTCCAATGGGCTTTTTCCCAGAGGACCTGGGGTACTCCTGTACACCAGAAGCGCCAAGTACAGATCGGCTGGTTTATCGAGCATCCGTTTTACTGTCTGAACTATTCCTTCAGCTTCCCCATTAGATTGTGGGTACCTAGGACTCGACGTCACGTGCCGGAACTCATAGCTTTTTGAGAAATCGTCGAACTCCGCGGATACAAATTGACTACCGTTATCCGTAACTAAAACTTCCGGAATACCATGTCTAGCGAAAAGGCTCTTGAACTGTACAATAACTGCAGCAGACGTTGTTGACGACAGCAATGCTAGCTCTGGAAAACGGGGAAAATAGTCAACAACCACAAGGTACTCTTTTCCGTTAAAATGGAAAATATCTGCCCCCAGCTTTTCCCACGGCAGAGCAGGGGTTTCCGACGGCAGCATCGGTTCTACTCTCTGAACTCGGAGCTTTGCACATTGCAGACAATCGTTCTCCAGAGCTGCCAACTCCGAGCTCAAACCGGGCCACCCGACCGATTCTCGAGCCCCAACGCGACATCTGACAATACCCTGATGGCCTTATATACAGTGAAGCCAAAACTTCTTTCCTGAGTGTTTTAGGAATTACAAGGCGAGACCCGCAGATTGGCAAACCATCACAAATAGTAAGGTTTGCCCTTTCTGACCTGTAGGGCATTAGCCAACTGTTCACATCTGTGAAGCGTGGCCAGCCCTTACGACAGTACAACAAAAGCTGTTGGCATGAGCCGACTTGTTCTTGTGCCAACTGTAGTTTGTCAAGGTGCGCCGACAGTTTGACTTCACTGACGCAGCCGGTCACAAAACTCGACACCTCCTCAAGTGACAATTCCCCCAGAATAAAGTCAGTTTCTTTCCGGGGCTTCTGAGAGAGGATATCTGCAGTAACAATCTGCTTTCCGGGTACGGAAACAATAGAGAAATAAAATCGCATGAGCCTCAATCGAAATCTTTGTACCCTTGGCGGCAACACATCTACCGGAGATTTCCCGAGGAGCGACACTAATGGCTTATGAACAGTCTCAAATTGAAAGTCAAGACCCTTCAGATAACATTACAATTGTTCGGCGGCCCACGTCAACACCAGTGCTTCTTTTTCTATTTGTGCATATCGCTGCTCGGATTGCGTTAACGACCGAGAAATATAAGCCGCAGGTCGTCTTTGGCCGTCTGGCTGCACCTGCGCCAAAACCACACCGATTCCGAACAATGACGAATCGGTTGATAAGACAGTGGGAAGCTTCTGATTGTATTTCGCGACACATTTCGCAGAAGAAATCACTTTCCTCAAGGAAGCAAAATATTTTTCCTATGCCAAGTTCCAGCACCAATCTTTATCCTTCACAAGTAACTCACGCAGCGGTGCAGATATCTCGGCGAGATTCGGAACGAACCTTGCCAAGTAGTTAATCACGCCCAAAAATCTGCGCACATCTGCAACTGATGAAGGTGTAGCCATTTTTTTAATGGCCTGTACCTTTTTCGGGTCTCGCCCGATTCCCGTAGTATCCACAATGTAGCCTAAAAATGCCACTTCGCGAACAGCAAACGAACATTTTTTCCGGTAAAGCGGGACACCGGCTGTTTTCAACCGTTTCAAAACAGCGCGCAACCTCACATCATGCTCAGTCTTTGTAGTCCCGAAAATTAAAATGTCATGCATCATGTTTTCTACTCCCTGCAAACCGTCCAAACCTTTACCCATCCGCTTTTGAAAATATTCTGGAGATGAGCTGATTCCAAATGGTAACCGCCGGAAGCAGTAGTGGCCAAATGGGGTGATGAATGTCGTTAGCGGCTGACTCTGCCCTGCCAACATGACCTGGTGAAAACCCGAGTTAGCGTCCAACTTAAAAAAACTAGAAAGCACCAGCCAATTGACCCAAAGTGTCGTCTGTTGGCAAGACAAAGCGTTCACGCCGTACACTCTTGTTCAACTGAGTCAGATCTACGCAGAGGCGAACTTAGCCGGAAGGTATCAGTACGAGCACTATGCCTGCACACCAGTCGGTTGGGCCATCTACCTTCCGAATGACTCTATTGGCTTCCATCTTAGCCAGTTCCGCTTTTACGGCATCCCTTAAGGGTACGGGAATTCGCCTGGGAGTGAAAATAGCGAAAGGTATCGCGTCGGCCTTCAAGCGAATGGTGTACTCGCCCGACATCGCACTAAGACCAGAGAAAAGCTGGGGGTAGCTTCGCTCATACTCTTTATCTTCAAGAGCATCAACGAATTTTACAACACCGAGTGCCTGAATGGCTGGAAAGCCCAGCACGACAGCTTGTGCCGATTCGACGACGTACAAAGTCTGTCGTGTAGTTTTGAGCCTCCAAAAAATGTCTGCTTCAAAGGTGCCTTTCAACCTAAGGCGCTGATTTCCCACTCCAGTTAAAACCGCGGGAGACGCTGTTAACTTTGACGGCACGCCCGGAAAGCTGGGCGGAACTACCGATACTCCTGCTCCCCAATCTACCTTGGCCGACACCGGCACCCCGTTCATAGACAGTTACACAAACCTAGCTTTTCAAGCGCCAACCAATCCCACAAAATAGCTAGGCTGGTCACTCTCTAGCGAGGAAACGCGTATACCTTCGGGTTCTCGAACTTGTTGCGGCGAACCGCAGCAAAATGTCCTTTTGTGCCACAATGGTGGCAATGCACTGAGCGGTCGGGGCACTGAGTCCTGCTGTGGTTCGAGCGTCCGCAATACTGGCAGAGTTGCCGCCGCTGGTCCTGTGGCGAGGGCTGCCGCTGGTGCTGACGACGACTGTGCACGTCGCCGAATGTCTTGCTACCGCCGGCCGTCGCTGTGCGTGCACTCTGTCGCCCCACGGTGTCGACTTCCCCCGAGGTTGCTGCATCGGCGTTCGGCCGTAGCTCCTGCTGCTGACGACGAACAGTCTCCACGAGGCGAGCCTTAGCCAGCGCCGTCTCGAGTGTGAGGCCGGCGTCCATTTGGAGGGTCTCTGATAACTTTGGCATCTCCAAGTACCACGACGAACCGGTCCCGAATCATGTGGTCTCAAAATTGTGCGAAGTCACAGCGGTCGGCGAGCTCATGTAGGGCAGTCACAAACGGGTCGACACTCTCCCCGTTCTCTTGCTTGCGACGATGGAAACAGGCGCTCTCGTAAACCACGTTCTTCGTAGCTATGAAGTGAGCGTCGAACTTCTTTTTTACGGTCTCGTAACTTTTGGATTGAGTCTCCGAGAGGCCAAACGTCTGGAATATTTTCCGGGCCTGTCTTTCGATGGTGTGCAGAAGCGTTCGTACCTGGGCCTCCTCCGATCTTTCGTTGAGTCCCACAGCATAGCGGAAATCGTCGATTCCTTGGATCCAGTCCGGCCATTCTGACGTCCTGTCGATGTTGAACTGCTTCGGCGGAGGAACCGCCAGAGGAGGGATCGCTAGCGGGGTCGTCATCGTGCACACCGAGTGCAAGGCGAACGCCGCAAGAACAGCACGCACGAGAAGCACCATCCCATTTCTGGCACCATGTCGTGTGCCTTGCGGAGCGACGAAGGAACAGACTACGACGTAGTTCACAACAGAACGACCCCTTGGTTCATTCCATGCGCCGTATATATTGTCACGCGCCGTACATCCGATGAGAGCCGAGCGAACGCGGGCATGTGCACAGGTCGGTGAGTATGACAGATCAGTGATGACACAGCAGTGTGATAGCACGGTCAGGATGACACCGCAGAAACTGTCCTTTAATGAAAATAAAAAAAACCTAGGCTCCACAAAAAAAAATATATCGGCTAGGATAGGGGCAGCTTGAACATGAGAAAAAGTCAAAAACGTGAAATCAGAGATAGGAGAAAGAGACAGAGATAGCGACACTGCTGGACCACCAACTATGGTTTTAATGCTTCTTCCTCTTCTTGAACCTAACTGCTTATATTTTTCATTATCATTCCGAGAGCCCCATTCGATCCATACAAACCGAAGTATCAAATGAAATAAAATAGGAGTCACATGCATTCCACATACAGTCCCCTAGTTCAAGCTGGCCCTATCCTAGTTATGCACCAATTACCTCAACTGAAGCCCGTAAATCTTTATCTACATTTTTTTCTTCTTGTTTTGTATTGATACGGTACACATCCGTCATTGAACTGTTCTCGAGCCTGCTTCTTTCCTCTAGGACCCACTGTCATCGTCCCTTAACCTTGTCATAACTGAACGCTTTCCAGGTATTAGAGTCACGCGCACGTTCCCTGGAGACTGGCCAATGTCATGCCCGTGTCCTGGTTTTTTCAACATTAATTCCGCAAAGACCAAGGGCGAATTCATATATCAGGTTTGGGGGAGGAGGGGGGGGGGGGTTTACAAAGAGACGTGAAATTACGAGACAGGGGTAGAGTTTATTCCGCTAAATGTAGTCGGAAATTTAATCCCAAAAGTGAACGGAGACGAATTCTCCGTTTCTCAGTAGTTTGCGGGGACCCGAAGCATTTTTAAGATAAGAGCTTTAGGTAAGTAAACTGCGCAAGTCCCTTGGGATTCAGACGAAAAAAAAACGTTACACTTTTACGTTGGGGTCGTTCACTTTCATTAACATTTCCAATATTCAGCCAGTGTTTATTTCACTGTCTTGTCATAACCGGCCTGATCAGTCAGGATGCTAAAGTGTGGAGTCCACTCGCAATCCTAAAGGGCGATTCGCATAAAGCGACTGAGCGAAAAAAATCGTCATGATTTGCAGTGTCCTGTGCCAAAAAACACATGAGCACGACGTGCACTTCAACTGCCGTTCACGATTTTGTTTTTTGCAGCTTTAGCAATTTTGTTGTTTGTTTTCACAGCGGGAACCTAATCAGCACGTGTGGGCGTCTGGAGTGTCCGCTGTATATCAGAAATTTAGCCATTACAGTACGACTGCTAGCTTGGGGTCTTTAACGTGCAAAACTCTGTAGTGGAGAAGAACACTGACCGGTACAATGCTCATTCAAATTGAAAATGGCAGGGGTGGGAATTGAATTCACGTTTCATCGGCTCAATCCCCAAACCTGCCTTTTCGCAGCACAGAGCTCCCCAGCTCGAAGAAAGTGGAGCTTCGCTACACGTGCTCCGAGCTGCTGTCGGCTAACACACTCGGCCACCGACTTCCCTGAAGCACCAGCTTCGTTTTCAGCGCAGAACGGAAATCGCACTGCTATGAACGAAATCACATCATGTTAAAGGGTTTTCAAGCTTTTCATGATAGTTTCTTTTATATCGCTGGTTCAGAGAAACGTTTTTAGTTGATATGGGAAAAAAAAAGTTGGAAGAAAGTGGGAAATTTAAAGTTCCTATGCGCGGGGCTTTAGACACCAAAGTAACTTCTAAAAGGAAATTGGACCCTTGAATACACACTAAATGTCATCGCTTGGATATTTTTCTTTATGGTATTTCGAAGCTTTTATTTACTAGTCTAAAAATTGAAATAGTTTGCACTATCATACAAACATAATTAAAAAACAAAACAAAAAATTAAAGACATTTACAATTCCCTATAATGCCGAATTAGAGCGCAGCTCTTGAGGAGGAGGGGGAGGGTACGGAGGAGGAGGCATACCTTCGTCGTGACCTTCACGAGTGACCGGTGAATGTCCCGCGTGATGTCCCTTATGGAAATGTCCCATGATGCTACGCGCGGGTTATGAGTGACCCGCGCGTTGCATCATGGGACGTTTCCCATAATGCAACGCGTGGGACCCTCGTGACGTCACGTGTGACGTTATTATGGGAAACGTCCCATGATGCAACGCGCGGGTCTCACTCGTGACCCGCGCGTTGCATCATGGGATGTTCCCATGATGCAACGCGCGAGAACCTCGTAACGTTACTCGTGAATCTTATGACGTCACTTGTGACGTCATGTGTGACGTCATTATAGGACGTTTGCCACAATGCACCGCGCGGTTACGCTAACGGCGATGCCGATGCCAACGGCGACGCCGCTCAAGCTGGAAACGGGCGCCTAAGAGCTGCGCTCCAAAAGCACACCCACATACAGTCTCAGGGACCTTGCATGCCTGTCTTTCCTTGCATGTCGTTTTCTCATTCCCTTCTCTCAGGCTCATACAAGCCGTAAGAATTATTTTCTTAGTACCCGGGGTAGTTTTCCGGTGAAAGCGGCCATTCTGCCCGGCGGTCATGAGGGATTTTGAGGTTTGAAGCCAGCGTGACCGGTTGGGGGGCGGGGGGGGGGGGCAGTATTTAGCGCCAGATTAAAGCATTTAAAGCAGCCATTAGCTACCACCAACCCCCCCTTTTTTCGTGGACGTTTCTTGCCTCCTGTGCTAAATGTCCGCTCGGAAAAAATTGACGTCACGTGACCTGCGCCCCAATTCAGTTTCGCCGCTAATTGTGGTGGGAAAATTGATGTCACATGACCTGACGTCACGGAACCTACAGACAAAATTAGTTTTCCCTCTAAATTTAGCGGAAAGTTTGACGTCACGTGGGCGACGCGCCAATTAGGTTTTCTCGCTAAATTTGGTGGCAAAATTGTCACGTGACCTTAAGTCACGGGACCTACAAACAAAGTTAGGTTCCCCGATACATTTACAGGAAAAATGTACGCCACGTGACCTGTGCTTATATTCTGCTTCCCCGCTAACTTTGGCGGGAAAATTGATGCCACGTGGTCTGACGTCAAGTTCAGGTTCCCCGCTAAATTTAGTGGGAAAATTGACGTCAAATGACCTATGTACCAATTCAGTTCCCCCCCCCCCCCCTAATTTGGCGGGAAAACACATTCCGACCTTAAAATTATTTATTCATCAACAACGTATAGACGCTAAATCAACGCAACGTCATTTCAATATGAGATCACCGTATCACGTACGATCGGCGCAATATCGATCGTCATCGTCATATCGTGGAATAATCGAATAAGCATAAGGTTGACCAAGAGGTCTTCCTGGGCGTCGTCGTTGACGTCGTCTTCTAGGACATCATCCTCGACGTCGTCCTAGACTTCGTCCTTGAGGTAGTTCTAGTCGTCGTTCTTAACGTCGTCCTCTAGGACGTCGTCCTAGACGCCGTCCTTGACGTCGTTTATGGCCGCGCATCGAAAGAAAGAGGTAAACATGCCGAATGCTATCAATACAGAAACAAGCAGCAATAGTTGTTTTTGCAACCAATTATTTTAATCGTCAAGTTTTGAAAATATAAGGATCGCCGTAAGGTGTCTTACGTCGACGGATCCGATGGGGTGTTGTAATCAGTCTGTAAATCAGTCGTAAGTCAGTCTGTTTGTCGGTTAGTAGGTATGTCAGTAGAACGTTGTGGCGATCGGTCAAAAAACAGTCAGAAGAATGTACGTAATCACACGGTAAGCAAAACTAGAAAAGCACAGTAGCAAAAAGAATTAACAATGTTGGTAAACAGACCACGGAAAACCACTTTTTTAGTTTAAGTCAGATGGAAGCACTAATTAATGAAGTTACTTTTACGCGACACAAAAAGTTATTTCAAACTGTTACACTTTCCCTTCTTTATTTGCATTTTTTTAATGAATGTTTAGGAAGTACATCTTCAAAATTCATTTTCAGTCGATACTTTTCAATCTTAGTGCACGGGCGTTTTAAATGCAGCAAACGTATAACTCGGCGTTCTCTTAGCAAGTTTTCATGGCAACTACATTCAGCAGTTGGTAGCACGAGCTATAGCACGAGCTTGCGTGCCGCAAGATACTTTTATAGGTACCTCCTTGTGCTCACAGAACCGGTCACGTGGCATAAAAATCCCTCTTACGGATGCTTCGCTTTCCTTCCTTTTTTGCATTAGCAAAACCGTTCGAGTCGCCGCAACTAGTGCGATCGAAGGCTCGCGATACAATTGTTTAACAATACGATCATAATTTTATTTTTCAAAGCCATTTTCGCACAGCTCTTCTCTTTGCTTAAAACGAGAATACTCCCGTCACGCAAGAGAACAATTATTTCACCCTTCCACCTGTTTTCCGATGTCAAAGTTTGGAGAGTAATTCTTAACAGCCCTCATGCATGTGCTCATGCATCAAACAATTTAAGCAACGTTTTCGGTTTTTTTTCTGACGTAACAGAACTTATTGGTCATAGGAATGCTATAAACAACACCAACCTTGCATTATACGTATTGTAAGCTGTCTCCCCTTTTTGTTTTTTCTCTTTCGTCTCCGGTTTTAGATATGTGCCACTTAAACCATCTCGCCTGTTTGCTAACTTTGTATTTGATCAGCCCTTTCGCTGCAAGCAGTAATAAGCCGTCGTATCGCAGTCGGTCAGACTCAAACAGAAATGTCTCGACCAGACTTTATAGGGAGCATTCACTGGCAGCCATAGCTGTGTGCGCAACTGATGAGCACGTGCTGACGGCGAGCTACCACAGTTATTTTACAACATGCATTCCACACAAGATAACTAAAATTGTGGGTTCGTTCTGATCATGCACTCTAAACAGCGCCCTCAAATATGGCGTCCAGTGAATGCCCCCTATCATTTCTGCCTATGTGAAAGGCATAGTGGAGCATTTGTTTTCTGCTTTTGCCATGACTCCCCTTGGCTGTGCAAGCAGTGGTGCTTCCGTTGACTCAATGACTCGGGGCAAGCTACCTATTGGAGCTAAATCTTTAAGGTAACATGATTAGTGGTTTTTGATCATGCTTGACAAATTTTTAAATTTAAGATAGGTTCGCTCCTATCAATTGATGAATAACAGGGAATAACTAACTAAGTATTAACTGGCATTGTCTAGAAAACTATATACCTTCCAGCTATTATTCAAATCCTTCTCCTTTTGAAAGCGTGTATAGCTTTTCCAGAAAAGTTTTGATTGGCGGTCTGTGCCATACACCGTATATATACGTGTAAATAACGAATAGCCCTGCAGTGAGGTGGACAGAGCTGAACTTTCGACAAAAGAGAGGTTTCCGGGTATTACTACGATATTTCTTCAACGTTCCATTACTTTCCTTTGAAAAAAAAATTAGGCTACACAGGTAATAAAATATCTCGGGGAAGTAGACAAAAAAAAAAAAAAAAACTCTGCCACGAGCTCAAATATGGAATTCGGTGACCCCAGCTAGTACCTGAGTACCTGAGCAAACTAGTAAATTAATTGCCGATGTATAACTTACTTTAACATAACACTTTTAGTAAGTATTAACATAACATCTACGTAGGTACAACTGTTTTATAGATAACCTTCCGGGTGGCTTGTTTCAAAATTGAGAGTGCAGCTGTAGTTGTAAATACGAGAACGCAAGAGTTCAATAAACGCTTAGCGACTTCCTATTTTAAGAGTGCGCTTCCATAACGTACACTGTGGGAGGCTGTTAGCACGAACGAGCGAACACTCCTTTTCTTGTGTATCTCCTAAAATTGAAAGGTTCACATCAATACAATTATGGCAGTGATAGTTCGCTAACTTAAGAGGTATTGCTGACGTGGAATACCCTTTCTAAATAAAATAAAAATCGACGATGTCGTGTTTCCGACAACAGTGTCGAGCAGTGTAAACAAAAATGCCCATGTCAATAAAATCACGTTTGTAGTGGTGCTCCTCTATGCAGTAGCAAAATAAGGGTCTTATATTAGTAAAAGCCTGCTTTAAATGGTTTTAACATTTACATATCATCTACGCAACTGGTTAAACCTGACAAGAGGTCCACTGTTTCGGTACAGCTTAACTTTCTTCATGAAAATAATGGCTCCAACGGTCGACCTTCTGTTTCCATGACTGCAAAAAAAGAAGAAAAAAAACGGTATGGTTTAAATTGGAAACGTATGGCGTCATTGCTTTAAGGGAATTAGGGTTGGAGCCCTCCTACCGTTTTTATTTTCCAACATACCATAGAAACAAGTGCATGCATATTTAATACCGTCATAACACGTTTTGCTCATAAACGTGTTTTCTTAAATACGGGAAAGAACTTTACTTACTCCCAGATCACAAATTTAATTTACATCGAATACGTCGAGATGAAAGACGAATGTTCTCTCTTCCTTCCTTTTACTTGAGAGCTACGCAGTCATCAACTTTGTAGTATTAAAAATCATAATTAGCTTAGACGTGAATGTTATCTAAAAGAAAATAGCTGAGAGATTTTAATTAGAAATAGTGTAGGTATTTTTCTGCAATTGTGGCAGCCTTTAAGTTTTACATGGATCTGCTCAGATTTTATAGATCCGATGAGATTTTTATATATTTATATTTAGAAGACGAACTAAGGTTTGTTGTTTCAAAATTTCTGTTCTGTCAAGGGGAAGAGTTAGCAAATTTTTTCCATTCACTACAATCACAATTTAAAATTTTCATAAATGCTAACTAAACGGGTCTATCTCACAAGGTTGACACTCTACTTTTTTGTTTTGATAACATAAAGGAAAAATCACAAATTAATACAGTACTAAGAATACTCGTTGCGAATGTATTCAGATCAAGACGATGGTGCTTTCAAACCAAACGGGTCATAATCACCATGCCACTTAAAGACAAACATTGTTCATGATTACATAAAGTACATTAATACATAGTCATGAGTTTGTATATTTTTCGAACGTTTCGATTATAAACAATTACCGCGTAAGTGCTAAACTTCTTCGCTTTCTATACAAGGATGCGAAGAATCAAGCTTTTGAAACAACAAAGAAAGCATATTTATTTCAATTAAATCAGACTGATAATACCTAAATCAAATTTATTTTATTTAAATCACTTGATATAAAATGTGATTGTTTCTTACTATATGTTTTAATAAGACAAGTCGAGTATTTAAATTGGTCGATCACTGCAAGCAGTGTGGAGTAAGTCACTACATTTATTCATTTCGGAAGAACAATTAGTAATTAAGATCTTTTTTTTTCGACCAATTAACCACTATACGTTTTGATAAAACTGAAAGCAATTTGACTGTTTTGGTCGTTGAAAATCTTTATTAGTTTTAATACGTTAGCAAGGCAGAACGTTAGTCCCCTCGAACGCACCATTTCTGAAAACCTGGTGAGAATAGCTTCCGCCAATTTGGTTTTTTATCATCTCTTGAAAGATTTGATCCGAATCGTTTTTTCTCAGCCTAAACTTACACCTGCCACTGCTTGCCATATCTTCTCAGGCTTTTCAAGGCGAAATATTAAGGGTCACGAGAAATGAAAAGCAACAAAAGAAGAATATTAAACAACGTGAATTTAAACATTGAACTCGTGCGTAGATTACAAGTCGCTTTTTGGCAATTACTTCTTATTTTCTTGTTCTTAAGTTCAAAATACGTGAGCTTGGTTTCATAAAAGAGCAGGCAAGCTCATGGAGAACGATATATAATTACTGGACGATGCAATAGCAGCCTTCGATGTTCCGTATTTATTTCCATATCATTTTCACTCTCCGTCTCTCACTCTCTATCTCTCTTTCTCTCTTTCTCTTCCGCTATTTCTGTGTCTGGCTCTATCCCAGTTTTTGTGCGTATGAACATGCGCAAATGTATCTTTAACTGAAAAAGTGGAAAAATAGAAAGAAAGTTCAAAGCTCTGTTTGTATAATACAGCACCACCTTTTTGCGGGCATTTAGTCTGATATGTCTGTCGTGCTGAATGATTATATGACTTAGGTAATAATAAATGTACAAAGAGCACCCAATGATACTCAAACCATAAAATTAATATAATTTTCTTAAATACTTTTGCAGAAAATGGGGGATGTAAATCATGATATGAATGACAATCTAAATTACCTTTAGTTTTATTCATCATGCTTCTAAAACACACGACAATTTTTCTTAGGGTCTGAGCTGTCATTGTGTTTAGGCGTGTAGAATATTTACCACATCTTATATTAACGGCCCGATTGGTTATTTACATGTTTAAAAACGTCCTTTTAAACAAAAAGTGCACAGCTGGATAAACATTCCACAAAATATCTGCTCTCTTCCATCCCGTTCAACGACCTCAACATTCATTTAAAAATGACAACATTGCAATTTACACCTGCCACTGCTTGCCATATCTTCTGCGCCTTTTCAAGTAGAAATATTAACGGTCACGAGAAGTGCAAAGCAACAAAAGACGAATATTAAACAACGTGTACGCGTTGAGCTCGTGCGTGGATTGCAAGTCGTGTATCGGCAATTACTTCTTATTTCCTTTTTCTTAACCGCGAAAGGCGGGAGCTTAGTTTCATAAAAAAAAAACAGGCAAGCGCGTGGAGGACCAAATATAATTACTGAACGATGCAATAGCAACCTTTGATGTTCAGTATTTATTTCCGTAACTTTTTCTCTCTCCGTCGCTCTCTCTCTGTCTCTCTCTCTCTCAATCTATTTTTCTTTCGCTATTTCTGTGTCTGTCTGGCTCTCTGCCATTATATGTGCGTATGCACATGCGCAAACATATCTTTAACTGACAAAATGAAAAATAGAAATAACTTTCATAGCTCCATTTGCATAATACAGCACCACCTTTTTGCGGGCATTCAGTCTGATATGATTTTTTCCTTGATTGTTCATATGACTTAGATAATAAGAAATGAACAAAGAACACCCAATAATGCTCAAACAATAAAATAAATAAATTTTTCTTTAATATCTTTGCGGACAATGTGGGATGTGAATCATGATATGAATGACAATTTAAATTACCTTCAGTTTTATTCTTCATGCTTCTGCACACACCTGACCATTTTTGTTGGTGTCTGAGCTGTCATGATGTTTAGGCCTGTAGAATATTTTACACGGCTTTTATCAACGACCCGATCGGTATTAGTCGTTTAAAAACTCTCTTTTAAACAAAGAGTGCACAGCTGGATAAACATTCCACAAACTATCTGCCCTCTTCCATTTCTTTAAACGACCTCAACGCTTATTTAAAAAGGACGACATTGCAAAACGTTCTCTCTTGCGATACTAGCATTTTGATATTTCGAAATAACTCAAAACTAGGTAAGTTACGCTACTAAGTATTGGCACCAAATATAGTTAGACTATTGTAGTAGTTATACAATTACAGTTGTGATTTAATAAACCACCAACTACCGTAAAATGTAGCAGCTTCGTTCGAATTAGTAGTTTCTATGGCAGCAAGAAAGGACAGTTTTATGTTATAATGAAATTCCGTTAGCCTAATCGAAAGAGTCATTTTTTGTCGTATGTTTCTATCAAGAGTTCTAATTAGCTCAAGGAAGCAGTCTGCTCTCGAAATTCTTGTCTCAATTTAGATTATGTTTCTGCGCGCCTTTGTGTTTCTTTTAGCTGCGTTCTCGCAAATTATGTATAAAGTGATTCCTGTCTTTAGGCTTTGTCGCCGATGTGCTGTTTTTAGGCATACATCGCCTATGTACTGCGAATGTATGTTTGTTTGTTTGTTGTTGTTTTATGTAAAACGTTCAGGGAACCACTAGGGGTTCTCGAACATTCTTTGAATCCTGGAAGAAATGCGTATCTTGAATTCCCAACGGAAAGGCAAACGCAAAGAGATCACCCTTGGTTTCCCCACGCACGCACCTGCTTATTTCCCCCGGTGTCCGTCTTTCCCCGTCACCATCCAACTCTTCGCGAACTGTTTCTCGCGTTTTCCTGCAAAACAAAAAACACGTTAACCCAAGTATCAAATGAAAAACGAGTATAATATTTATCAAGTACAGCAAAGAACTTAAGAAATTACGCCTATCGCATAGGTTTTGAATGAAGAGCGTCCCACTTGCCTCAGAATGGGCGCTGTATTTTGTTTCCTCCTTCCTTAACGGTACGTGTACATAATAGCGAGAGTTCTTAAATGAGAAGGGAAAGAAAGGAGAGGTGGACAAATCCTTTCTCCAAATGCGCGAAGCACTTATCTTCGGGAGCATAGGGAACACGAAGAAAAGCCACTTTCCGGCGTCAATTGAGCAGTACAAAAGGGGCACCTTTCGCGTTCTTCCCTTGGTTACAAGCACCACTTGAGAGCACCTCGAGGCGCACCTTCGTATTTTGAGTTAAATTCTAAATATAATTGATGTGGTTGAGCGAAAGGCTTCCCAGCTGGAAAAAAAAAAATACAGTGACGCTAAACGGATAGTTTCTATTTAAATTGTCTTCGATTCCAGGTCTTACCCTTCTTTGAGAATATCATCTGATCTTTCTGAATCTTACTTCTTTTCATATTCCATAGTTATTGAAGAGCAAACTCACCACTAGAATTCAAAATTAATTTGTAATTTAAGCAGAAGATATTTGCAAGAAGTATTTAGCGCATCCTACTAATTGACCTTTTTCAGAGTTTGGCCACGATCGTGGCGCGCCCTCGCGGGAATCGCAGGAAGCAATATTGAAGGCTCCGGTATCGTCGCTGCGTGCTTCACGCCAGCGCCAGGTCAGTTGTCACTTCGCGTGCATCTTTTCTTCGAAATAGCTGAGAGCTACCCTCGAGGATTAAAGAAAGCTACCGTCTACAATACAGACGATTTTGTCCCTTTTTATACCTTGAAAGATGGATAGGCCGCAGACGCCCCATCAGTTCCTACCGTCGACTTGGAGTCACTTAATCGTCACTCCGGTGTGGCGTCGTGGAAGCAACTGAAAAAGGGGTCGGCTTTCAAAGCAGAGTGTTTCGTAAGGAAAGTGATGATGACGAGTTTCGATCCCGACTCATTTATCCACCTTGTGAGAGCTTGGGAGCTCCGTTTATAAGGCCTGGCCACTACAGGCAGCTGATTACGCACTCATTGAGCGCCTAACTTATTCAAGCGTATTGCGTTCCCTCACTTCGCCGTCCCTTGTACCGCGCGAGCGCACGGGGCATCGGCGTACCCGGGAACGGGTGAACAAATCCTGACGGGGTGAAATCCGGGCGATCTTTATATCGCGAAGGCTCGCTTGCACCGTCAAAAAGTAAGGAACGGTATAGTAAAAACAATCTCGCTTTGAATTCAGCACGTTTACGAACCTCCAACGAAGTGGGCCCTGCAAACAGGGGAGTTAGCGGTTCGTTGCCAAGCCGTTCCGTCAGGGTTCCCTCTCCTTACGGCTTGAATCCCTTTCGCTCGCTTTAAATGTTTCGCAAGTGACCGACTTTTTTTTTCTTTCAATTTTAACGTGGCATGACGTGAATGCGTATAGCGCACGCCTGAAGAACGGAAAGCTTTATTCATTTATTCTTTACTCCACTATCGGGTACGTTATGATTACGTTGTACAAACTATCGTGAACACTTACTGTATTTTAGTTAAAAGCAGAATATCCCATCGTCACGTTGAGGACCTGGCCACCTGACACGGAGTATTCGCATCATAGGCTTCTGAAAAGGGGGGGGGGGGGGGGGGTTTGAAAGCGACGCAAAAAGGGCAGGGTGTTTGACATCAGCTGCTTTCGTGCACCACCCGCAAAAGGCTTCTCGAACTCTATAAAAAGTTGCATTTCAACCATTTTTGCTGGTATTTGTGCAACTAAACAGCTGCGCCGTGGTGAGGCATGACGACTATGAAGCCGAGCCGCGAGAGTATCGTAGGGAGTGCCTTTCTCTTTCCTCCCCTCTCTCAGAGTTGGCACATGCGCCCAGCGATCTCTGAAAGAGGTCAATTACCAACATTAGTGTTATTAAAAGTTACTAAATTACTCCAAAGAGTAGTTAAAGTACAGTAACATGACTAGTAGTTAAATTACTTACAAGGCTGATTACTACTGAACACACTTATCAAAAGTGTGACGCAAAAACACGAAATGACACAATACAAACATTTTTTTTTAATTGCTGACATTCTCCTTAAATTGAGAAGCTGTGTTGCCGCCCTTTATACTAAAGCACTCAATCTCCTTCATAGCAAATAGTGGGATCTAGGTACATTCGTACAAATCATGAGTATTTTGTCATCTATGTGCGAGCTAGTACCTTGTTTTGCAAAAATAATAAACTCGAACCCGAAGGTGGCTAGCACCCACCTCTTGTGGCTCGTTCACATAACTGTGCACTTGCAAATCCGCGAAATATTTCGCACAAATTTGTACGCCGTGAATCAAAAGTCTTTGGTGAGGGAACAGGTCCGAAACGGATTTCTGCCAGATGAAAAGCGTTACCACTCTCTGCAAGCTAATAATAACGCAAAGTGGAAATTACATTTGCTGAGGTCACATAATGTACCAGTTGAAAACGACGTCCATAGCGTCCTTTTTGACAACACAAAATCTTATCGTGGTTGTGATTTTGTTTTTGCAACTGAAGTACACAGGTTCACTAAAAGGTCTAGGTGTAAAATATAATTGGAGCTAAATTACGCGTTATCAGTACTTACGCAGTACGCACGTTGTCTCCTTTTTACGTGTTATTTGCTTAATTCATTCTCTTGTGGCCGAAAGCGCATAACATCCTCTAAAAACTGTAAATTATTATTGTATTTTTGGATGTAAAAGTCGCAGTCTTTTTGCCAAATTTACGCTGGTGCATCTTATGCTACCTCTAGGCATTATTTTTACGAATCATAACTTAGCGAGGTGGAAGCTTGGTAGCTTGACAGCGAGGTGGTAGCTCAACTGTGTAAGACTGGTGCCCTATTGACAATTACGGCAAAAATGGAAGGGTAAAGAACCCTCCGATGGCAAGCTAATTCGGTGGTCCGAAGACACTCCGGAAGGTGGTGTCATAGGTGTGTGGTTTCAGCGACTCCACACACCATATCTTTCGTAGCACCCCTTAACTACAAGCGACTTATATACCAACTTTTAGTTTCACCTGCCCGTTCATAAGGGAGCGACTTGTGGAACGATTAGACGAGAAAATACGGTGAATATATTTCATATCGCATCGCCGTGAAGTCCTGAATTCAAGAGGACTCCTCTTGCTTCGTCCAAGATCTTGGCGTAACGGCTAATGCAAAACGCAGCTGCGAGCCAGCAAAGAGTGACCAACTGAGCGCGCGAACGGGTAGCACCGTCTTAACTCCCGTCACGATATAACGATAGGTTGTTGCCTGACGTCTCAGAGAGGGAAGACCAGCATGGATTCAGAAGGCCGCAGCGTATATGAACGACACTGTTTTCTTGTTTTGTTTGATCGGCGTGAGAATTCGGTCGATAACACGAGCCCATTTTGCTTGTTTGTGAAGCGGTTCTGACCGATAATGTTTGAGTTATCCATATGTTCTCGTTGATTTCTGCAAAAGCTCTAAACGTAGATGCGAAAAGCATAAATATGCCAGAATGAATGTATATACAATTTAAAACCAAAACAAATATTGCATGTGTCTGTCATAAAATCCTGCTTCACAAATGTACCTTGCTAACGAGAATATCACGGCGGAGGCCAACGCGAAGTTAATACACAATTAAACTTTGTCTTAGTAAGGGTACTTATGATACACGGTGGCATATGCCTTTTTGTTTTCTTCGTTGATCAAAGTTTATAATTGAGAATATTACTTTCTTTGAAAAAGGTTTAGAATATATGTGACTCGTTATTTTATTTTACTTCTGTTTTAACGATAAAAACAAAATAAAGTATGCAAGAGAAAACGGAACACGAATAAGGGAATCGCGATTTTCAAGTTTCAAACTATATGATTTCTGAAAAAAAAAATATTTATCACCACAAAACCTTGTTTTGACACACAAGTTGCGGTAATACAAAAAAATGAACGAAACTCGCAGTTCATTTACTTTAAAGGGACTAGCAAATTCATAACGAAGGAGTACACAAGCTTCTAAGAAATGCAAAAACAAACGTTTAACGCAATGCCAAGAACTATAAAAATGACCGCATCTCCACGTGGTGAATGACGTTGATTGGGGCGAAGCTCTGGTGGTGCTGATGATACTGAGTTTATTGTTCATAGGTAGTGCTCATGGTGCTGATTTTTGTTTATTGCTCATAGGTAGTGCTGAGTTCCGGGTTGCGTTTCGACTTCATTATTACTGCTTTATGGTCGGTGAAATGCAGAGCCATGCATGCAAAGTTTAACGCGATTATATACGCATTTGATCGCAGCGCCCTCTCCTGTATAGACGTTGAGCGGCTACATGCAACGTTTCATCCATGACATCCCCAGCTCTTGAGTTACTACCACATCTCAGAGCCCCCTACTCGTCCCGCAGTCGTGGCCGAGTGGTTAAGGCGATGGACTAGAAATCCATTGGGGTCTCCCCGCACAGGTTCGAATCCAGTCGACTGCGCAAACATTTTTTTTTCTTTTTTTGTGAGCACGGACGCCAAACGGACGGACGGACGGACAGACGGACGGACGGGCAAGGCTAGACCCTAAGGAGCCTCGCCCCTAATACAATAAAGTGTCACAGAAAACACAACCAGCGGCCTAGAGGGTTCAATGCTTCGTGAAGTAGACATAGAAAGGTGAACCCTACAAGTTCCGCGAATAAATGTTTCATCACGTTTGAATAAACAACCACTCAGCCAAGGGCTCTATAACTCGGTAACTGAAAACCGCGAAACGAGACTCAAGGGACCAAGCCTGGTGATCAGCAGCAGAGTTCTTAATTGGCCAGCGAATACGGAAAGAATCAATTCGAAAAGACTGACCTCTAATACGACTCTCAGCAGTTACAACTCGAATAACTGATCCTTGACATTGATGATGTTCTACAACTTCCGCCAAACATGAACGTAAAACGTGACATTGAATCAGGTACCATTTCGATAATCTCCGCAGGTAATCACTGCACAACCTCTTGGGAGTGAGTGAGAGTTTTGAAAGCAAGGAAATCAAAGGAAGTGTTTCTGAACCAAAACCTCTTGGGACAAAAAAACGCAGTATTTATCACTTCGCGCACTATATCATGGAAAACACAAGCAACAAATCATATTGCCACAAATAAAAATGTGACTAATGAAAATATAAACATTCCTGAGCAACCTTTGCCAAAAATCGCCCACCAGCGCGTTCTTTCTGCAATAAATATACATGTTACATTGTGACTACCACATTAGTCTTCAATTCCTCATTTCTTAAAGCATGGTGTACCGCGGTAGCGATATCTCAGCATACGATTCCTTGAGTTCCATCGCTGACATAGAATTTTCTGAAGGCCACGAGAAAATATTTCGCGCTGAGGTCTAGAACAAGCTCCAAAGGAACTGCCCTTATGACCGCACACGTAAACAACACAAAGTCCGCCTTCACAGCACCTCAGTTGTTTAGACAAATGTGGCCGGCAAAGTCCTCTCAAAATTTCGAAAGGGGGAGAGCTCTACACTCGGTCACTTGCAAGAGGAGCCATAGGTGTACTTGCTGATTTTAGGCGGAACCGAGGAAAACGGCACACAATATAATTAAACACCCTGCATCGCCCGCGTAACACAAAACCTTTCTTACAGTTTAGTTAAGCCCAAAACACGTGAGAGACGAAAAACGAGCGCCGCGCGGCAGTTTCCATAGCAACTGCCGCGGACGCTGTGAAGTTCACCTGCGCCATGCCTCCATGTCACAGCGTCCACGGCAGTTGCCTTGGGAACTAAAGCACGCCACCCTTTTTCGTCGCTCGTGTTTGGGGCTTTCTGGTGTCACTGACACCTTCGTGGAGTGCCACTGCAGGAGAGAGGTGTTCTCACTGCAGTTTAACACGGCATTCTGGAAGCTACTCCGGAATATGATGACTACTTCATCGTCGATGGAGGGATGAAGGACCCGTTTTGGCGACGTCGTCTAGAAGCTTTCTTTATTTACAAGCCGTCGGATATCATTCTCAAACCGCTGCTATTGTGTATGTCTAAGCCAAGATATTTGGCATCTCGACGTTTCCTAGCCGTAAGCGCAATTTCGCGACGACTCCTTGGTGCACGGCAGTTTTCAGGGAACCGTTCTATTTCTGCTGCCACTCTTTTGCTGTTGGACTGAGTGCAAAACTTTCAGTGACTGAAAACCGGATCGTCAACCACGTTCACAAGAGCTGGAAGTTTAACCAGGCAGAAACTTTGGCGAGTTTGTTAATCATATTACATGGAAAAGCGAAAAAAAATTGTTTGACGACCAATGGGATTCATCTGATGGAAATGCTCCCTCCTCTTCATTCGTTTTGGACCCCTTGCCATTCATTTATCAGCAATTTCCTGTCGCTTACAACGCCTTTCCATTCGTTTATGACCCGTTTACAATCTTTTTTCAGCCCCTTTGAATCTTTTTTTTAGATGGATACTTCCGTCGTCGCTCTTGGATGCGAGCAGCCCTATCACTCGTGGAAAGAACCACATGCATTGCCGGAGAAGCAACTGCGCAGGGCCTCATTCTAAAGAGGCGAGGCGCCTGCTCGTCTCTGCCTCCGCACCAGCTGTGCGACGCTCGTATTAGTCCGAAACGCTGACGTCAACGCGCGTCACCCTCCTACTCTCTCCCCGCCACCGCGGTGAGACAATGAATCAATAAACATGACACCTCCTCCCCACCGCACTCTCCTCGCAATGTAATGCATGGCGGTAACGAACGAACGCATGGACTGACGCCGGTGGGTTTTTGTGAAAGCGAGCGTTCTATTGGCGACGTGCGCGATCAAAACCGTCGCTGTGGTCGGCCTTCCACGATTGGCCGAATGGTAAATATGACGTCAGCAAAGGTTTTCTCACCGGCGGAAATAACAGTAATGAAAGAACTTCAATTTTGACGGTGTTGGCAGTGTTGGTTTCAGAGCGCAGTGATCTCAAGCTTTCACCGTGCTAATTATAAACACCGTCAAACTTGCTGTTTGTAAGGTAATAACGTCACGAGAGGAAAACATAGGAGGGCGCCACCAAAACATCTCGCCGCTAATAATCCGTTGCAACTCAAGAAGGTCGAAACAAAGGCCGGGGAGAAGAAAGCAGACGTAACGCTAGAGAAGAGAGGGGGAAACCTCCTCCTCTCTTTAGCGTTCCGTGTGCTTCCTCCTCCCCGGCCTTCTTGTCCCTCGCCTGCTTTCTTGAGTTGGAACGAACTATAAAGCTAACGCATGAAAAAGGACAAGAAACAAGAGCGCCCGAACACAGCGCAGACTACCAACTTAAGGTTTATTTTACAGCGAATCAGAAAAGTAAGCACAAGGGAAGGAAAGAAAAAAGACGCAAAGTAACCACTAAAAAGATCTTGGGAAAAACCGATCTTGGCTCTCGTGCGGAGGCGCCGGGTTCGATTCCTGAAAGCGACGCGTCTTTTATTTATTCTTTCAAATTAGCGTCCTCGTAAGTTCGAGAACCTTGTCGTCTAATCGAGGTACGAATGTTCTACGCGCCGAACCTTCTACGCCGAATGTTCCAGAAGCCAACGCGTGTACATAAATGGCTCCGCGTGGTGGCGAGAAGTAGTCAGTCTCGGCCCAGCGTTCGATCCTGCTGTTACGGTGACTTCGAAGCCCGCGACGCTCTGTTGTTATATCCTGTTTCCTTTGTCTTTTGGTCACAAGTTCGCCCCATTAAACGTTTATTTCTTCCCGTTTATTTATTCCTCCTTTGGTGACCACCCGTGACAATATCCCTTTCATACAAATCTGCCACCATTTTTGATAAAACGTACTTCGTCACAACCGACTGAACGAAAGGACGCAGCCGCACCCACTACAGTGCACCGAAAAGTGGCTTGTGGGTGTATGTACATGTACACGAACTAAAGAGGCTTGTTGCACGACAGGTGTGGCACATTTGGCAAAGGGCATGCGGTGGGTGACTTTCCATGTGATGTCAACCACCGCACGCTTATTGTCCTATGTGCCACAATTATTGTTCCATTTTGGAACTTAACCCGAGACTGGGGTAGAAAACGGAAACTTAAAAGTAGAAGGGACAGAGACAAGTGAAGAAGAGAACGTCTCAAACGCAGCTAAAAGATTTATTTAGTCCCACATCCTTATATACTCACAACCACAAGGTCACCCAAACACTCAACAAGCCCTTTTCAAAAACACAACACACCAAGACAAAAAAAAAAAAAAAAGATAACAAGGCAATGAGACGCCCCCTCAAGCACTGCTACGAACAGAAGTAAACCCTCCATTCTCCGGAAAGAATTTTTTTTTTTCCTTTCCCTTTCCTTTCTTTTTCTCTTTGTGTGTCACTGACACTACAGCCACGAACCAAAACATGAGTACAAAGACCAACGATCTCCGCGAACACGAAAAGAACTGGGAAGAATATCTCCAACCCGGAACAACAAACACAACAGACAGATACTGATGGACTCACTCTAAAAAGCGCAAAACCACTTCACCTTAAAAAAAAAAAAACTGTTTACAGTTCCAAAAATGCTTTAGCATGTTCCCCAACTGTAAACGATGCCTGACTTATACAATTACCGACTGATTTAATCCGAATGGTTTCCCTTACCAGTCTTTACTGTCATTCACTTCTTTATGTATTATTTCAGTCTCTGACCACAAAGCCGTGAAATTGTTACATTCATTTATGTGCTTAGCTATTCAGAATTAGTTGCGTTAATCCTTACATTTCTCTTATGTTCTGTTAGTCTGTCATTAACACACCTTGAAGTTTGCCCTACATAAGCAAAGGCACACGCCATCGGAATTTCATACACTACACTGTTTTTGCAAGCGATCGATTTTTCACGGTGACCTTTCCTGCACTCATGCACTTCAGTTTCAAAAGGAGTTAATCTACTTAGCCTGAAATCAGAACTAAAAACTGTTTCTACTCCAAAACTGCTTAGCACACGCCTTCAGGTAATGTGAAATTCCGTGAAAATACGGGATCACAGCCATCCGTCTTCTCGACGTGTCTTCTCTTTCCTTTTTTTCCTTAGTGTGTACATCTAAATTCCTTCTGATGAACTCTTCTTCGTACCCTGCCCCTCTTAGTCTCTTCCATTGACCTTCCACGAATTCGTGATAAAATGTATGCATGATCGGTCTAGAGCATTCCTGATCAGAGACTTTACCACTCCCGCTTTCACCGTTTTCGAATGGCAGCTCCTTTTTGGCAGAACAGGTTTCGGGTTTTCTTTGGCGTACTCCCAGCAGAGACCTTTATCAGTGTGAATCTGTAGATCCAAGAATTGCAATACTTCATCTCCGGTTTCTCTACGGTAAAGCGTAGTTCAGGG